>CAUYRT010093944.1:0-10553 GCA_963574885.1 Lepilemur ruficaudatus
CTATGTATGTACTCTCTGGACTACTTTGACAGAGTAGGTCTTTGAATGTAACAAGATAAGTCAACTTGAGTGGTAATATATTTTGGGAAATCAGCTCACTACAAATTGTGACTGTAAACATTGTACTGTAAATGTTTTGTAGTTTTCCCCCAATAAAAAAAATGAAATAATAAAAAAAAACAAAACAAAGAAACAGACAATCAAATAAAAGGTACACTGTTCCCTAAAACATGAAATATATAGATACAACTTTAACAAAATACGTGCAAGGTCTGTACAATAAAAACTAATGTTGCTCAGAGAAATGGAAGAAGATTCAAACAAATAGAGACCTAGCTCACTTTCATGGATTGGAAGACACAATATTAAGATGTTAGCTCTATGCAAATTGATTCATACATTCAATACAATCCTAATCTTTTGACTTACGTTTGCCTGGATGATAGTTTTCCATCCCTTGACCTTCAGCTGGAAGGCATCTGTTTATGGCAGCACAATTCATTATTGCAAGGACATGGAAATAACCCAGTGCCCATTAATTCATGAGTGAATTATTAAAATTTGGTATATGTATACAATGGAATATTACTCAATTATAAGAAATGACAGGGAGCTAGCACCTCTTATATTTTTCTGGATTGAGCTTGAGCCCAATATCCACAGTGAAGTGACACAAGATTGGAAGAATGGGCTCCACATGTACTCGCCATCAAATTGTTACTGACTGATTAACACTACGGTGCTCAAATGGTGGTGGTGGTCACCAGGGATTTGGGGGTTGAGGGGGTAGACCCACATCTGAGAGCTGTGTTGAACATTGTGGAGGGGAGGGGCATACCTCTAACCCTTGATAGGGAGAGGCAAAGATATAAAATGTAACCAAAATGTTCGTATTCTCATATTTTCCTAAAATAAAAAAAATACAAATAAAAATCAATACACTATAAAAAAAAACACAGAGGCAAGAAGAGAATAAAGTGAAATATTTAAAGTGTTCACAGAAAAAAATCTTCAACCTAGAATTATGTACTGTGTGAAGTTGTTCTCAAAAAGTGAAGGAGAAAAAAGACTTTCTCAGACAAACAAAAATTGAAGGAATTTGTTTTCAGTAGATTTACCTTGCAAGAAATGTTAAAAGAAGTTCTATGGAGAGAAGGAAAATAATATAGATCAGAAACTCCAATTTTCATAAAGAAAAAATAAAGGAAGAGCATCAAAGAAAGAATAAATGAAAGTAAAATGAACAATTTTATTTTTATTATTATTAATCTAACAGATAACTTCAAAAAACAGCAAAAACACATTTGATTATATGTTTATGTATACAAATATGCATATGTATTCTTATGTATAAGTGACATAAATGCAAATTAGAACATCAAGGAGATACCACTACATGCCTTTTAGAATGGTCAAAATCCAGAACACTGATAATACCAAATGCTGACAAGGCTGTTGAGCAACAGAAACTGTCATTCGTTACTGTATAAACAAAATGAGTGGGAATGCAAAATAGTACAGCCACTTTGGAAAACATGTTGGTGGTTTTTTTAATAGAACTAATTATACTCTTAATACATGTTCCAGCAATCACTCTCCTTGTTATTTACCCAAAGGAGTTAAAGACTTTTGTATGTTATGTTTTGTGTGTTATGCCCACACAAAATCATGTACATGGATGTTTATCACAGCTTTATTTATAATTGCCAAACTTGGATGCAACAAATATGTCCTTCAGTAGGTGAATGGAGGACCAGGAATGGTGGCTCTCACCTGTAATCCTAACAGTTTGGGAGGCTGAGGCAGGAGGATCACTTGAAGCCAGGAGTTTGAGATCTGCCTGGGCAACATAGTGAGACCCCCTTCTCTATAAAAATAATAAATAAAGGAAAAAATAGGTGAATAGATAAATAAGCTGTGGTACATCCAGACAATGAAACATAATTCGATGCTAAAAAGAAAGGAGCCATTAAGCCATGAAAAGACTTGGAGGAATCTTAGACGTGTATTCCCAAGTGAAAGAAGTCAATGTGGAAAAGCTAATATTGTATGATTGTAACCACATTACATTTTGGAAAAGACAAAACTATGGAGACAGCAAAAAGATCAGCAGTTGCCAGGGGGGTTAGTGGGGAGGCAGGGAAGAACAGGCAGAGCACAGAGTCTAAGGGCAGTGAAACTACCCTGGATGATACTACGATGGTGAATACATACCGTTATAAATTTTTCCAAACCCATGTCAAATACAACACCAAGAGTAAACCCTAACTAATGTAAAGTTTCACTCTAAGTGATAATGAAGTGTCAATGTAAAATCATTAATTGTAACAAATGTACTACTCTAGGATGTTGATAATGAGGCTGTGCATGTGTGTTGGGATTGGGAGGGGGCAAAAGGTAGATGGAAAATCTCTGTATCTTCAGCTCAATTTTGCTATGATCCTAACAAAGCTTTAAAACTAATATCTATTAAATAAAATCTAATAAAAGACAACAGAGGTATTTATTGACCATATATATTACAATTCAATCAAAAGGAAACAAATGACTCAATCAAAATGTGCAAAATAATTTGGAAAATTCATGGTAGAGTAAGTATAAATAACATAAAGTGAAATGATGCTTAACATCTTTAGTCATCGGGGAAAAACCAATTAAAACCACATTATATACACTGCACACATATTGGGATGATCAAAATAATAAGACAACTTCCCAGCTAAAAATACTAAGTTTTGTTGAGAATGTAAAAGAAATGGAATTTGTAGAAATTGCTAGTGGATGTAAAAATATTTGAAAACATTTTGGCAATGTCTTATACTGCCAGTTAAATACATACTATTTGACATACATTTCCATTCCTGGGTATTTCTTCTAAAGAAATGAAAACATATGTTCACAAAATATTTAGAGCTGCTTTATTCTTGATAGCTAAATCCTACAAATGATCCAAATGTCATCATCATGTGAACAAATAAACAAATTGTGCTATTTTAAATCATTGGGAAACTACTCAGCAATAAAAAATGAATGAAATGCTGATAGATGCAGCATCACGAGTGAATCACAAAACGATTATGCTGATTGAAAGAAGACATTTACAAAACCATGTAACATGATTTTGTTTATGTGCAATTCTAAAAAATGGAAACGAATCTTTAATGTTGGGGTACCTCAACAAGTAGGAGGTACCTTTGGTTGGCAATGAAAGTGTTCTATAATTTGATTGTGGTGGTGATTATATGAGTAAATGCATTTGGCAAAACTTACCAAACCAAATATTTTAAATGGGTGCAGTTTATAGTAGTTAAATTTGTCAAAGTTACATACTTTCAGATGCTGAAGATGAGTAAGTCCTAGAGTGCCTAGAATTGATACTAAATTGTATAGTTCAGAATTTTCTGAGAAGGAAGATAGAATGTTAAATTTTCTTATCACAAAAATAAAGATAAATAGAGCAGGAGGAAACTTTTTTTTTTTTTTTGAGACAAGGTCTTGATCTGTCTTCCAGGCTGGAGTACAGAGGCATATTCACAGCTCACTGCAGCCTCAAACTCCTGGGCTCAAGTGATCCTCCTTCCTTGGCCTCCCTAAGTGCTGGGATTACAGGTGTAAGCCACTGTGCCTAGCCAAAACTTTTGGAGTTTATGGATATGTTTATGGTACAGATGGTGGTGATGGTTTCACAGATGTATAGTTATCTATAAACTCATCAAGTTTTATATATTAAATATGTACAGCTTTTTGTCAATCATATGTTAATAAAATGATTTTTTTAAAAAAGGAATGCAAGGTAGTGACCTAAAAATAAGGAGCTTGCTTGAATGATTTCCCAATGGCCAAAAATGTTTTAAGCATCAAAAATAGATAATGGATTATAATATATTGAATAAAACCACTAAACTACAAAAACATTGTATGTAATTTCCAACTTAAAATAGAAGAAAAAAATGTCATAATAAAAATACAGAGTCAATACAAAATGAAGCAAGAAAGGGAACAAAAGGAAAAACATATACAAATGAGATCAATAGGCAGAGAATAGAAGCATGGTTGATTAAAATCCAAGTCTTGGTAATTACATTAAATGTAGTGGACAAGAGGATTGTCAGATAGAATTTAATAAAAAATAAAGTCAACTGTTTGCTGCTTATAAGATACACACTTTATAATACGGACTTAGTTGAAGCTAAAAGGAAGGGAAAAGAAATTATATAAGCACAAATCAAAATAAAGCAGTTGTAGCTGTACTAACACCTATCAGATGAAGGAGACAATAAAACAGATGTGTTCAGACATCAGCTAAGGGACGCAAGGTATATTCTAGAGATGAAGCGGGACATTTCATAAAGTAGTGGCATCCTGGTAAATGTTTAACAGCTGGGTCTCCAAATGAAAAAGGTATGTCCATGTATAGGTACATAAATTCATTAAATGTTACTGATAGGAAGGATGGGTAAACAACTTGTGAATGATCATAAAATATACAATATCCTCGACTATAAATCCAAATAGCTAACTGAGTCTTTCAGAATGCTTTTGTTAATTTTGTAGTTAACTCAATGTATGGTTATGATTTAACCATGATTTGATAAATGGAGTTCTCTCCCAATTTGCTAACTTTTTTCAAGGAAATTTACTGTCATTACATCTGCTATATTACCTACTGGTGAATTATTTTGCACCCTTGTACAAATATATCATTAACTTAAAATGTTTTCCACATTCAGATTAAGACAATAAACAAAAGCTGAGTTAGGCCCTGATTTGTAGCGTTTGTCAAATTCCTTATAATGGCTTTGTTAACAACTAGCTCACAAAATTCCAGAAAATTTAACAATTAGCTCTTGCAAGCCGGAATAGGCTGGGCCCAGCATACAAGGACATATAATAATTCCAAATTTAAGACCGGCCAAACATAGTTTCAAAATATTTTAAAGCCAAATTTCACTAAGGTTAGGTCTAGACAAATTCACAATCATACTAGGAGATTTTAACACATCTCTGGCAGTAAACAATAGCAAAAGCAAACAAAGAGCATTGAAGACATACAGTGTTTGAACAGCAAATTTAAAATGACCTAATTAAAATATGTAGAATGTTTTCCTACAAGCTGCTGAGAACCACGAAATCTAAGAAAATTATCCAGCTAGTCTTGACAAATTTCCAAGGATTAAAATTATGCAAGAATAGATTTGGTGTACATTGTTATTATCTTCTTGAAGGTATTTTATCAATATATATACTAAATGTTTCCATATTTTTTCCCAATCACTGCCATCTGGTCCTAGGTCCTTGGCCAAGTCAAACCCAGGCCTAGAGTTTATGAGATAACTGGGCTAAAATTTATTATATTTTAAAAGCAGCTGTATATTTTTAACTATACAAGTAATACATCAATATATGATAATTATAAATAATCAAACATTATGGATAAAACTAAAATTCCCCAGTCGGGACCATCACTCCCATCTCTGAGATCCCCACTGTTGTCAGTTTTGTGTATGTATTTCCAGACTTTTAATTCTATATTTACATATATATGTGTCTATAGAAATATGTGTTATAATTCTGTGTGAAGGTTTTGGACATAAATGATATAATATTCTACGTGTTTTTCTACAACTTGCTTTTATTACTCATCAATATGCATCAAATGTTTTCTTTTGTATCTGTACGTAAAGGCTGCATAGTGTTCCTGTAGAAAAAAATAAAGATATGCAACAGCATGTTTACCTAGTACATTGAAATAAAGCTATTAATCAATACTATTAAAATAGCTGGAATATACCCAATATTTGAAAAGTAAAAAAGTCTACACTTCTAAATTACCTGTGGGTAAATAAGTTATAATAAAAATTAGACATATCAAGACTCATCAGTCTAGCTATAACCATACTTCAAAGAAAATTTATAGACTTAAATGTGAATATTAAAAAGAGGAAAAAGGCAGAAAAACCAGTGAGCTAGTGTTAATATTAAGATTTTAGAAAAGATAAAATTAAATCTGTTGAAAATAGGAGAACAGAAATAATAATGATAAGAACAAGAATTAGTAAAATAAGCAATCATTATGCAATTTATAGCTTGAAAGGAAGATGTGGTTCCTTGGAAGAACTAAAATAAAAAGTTCAAATAACACTAATGAAACCAAATAAGAAAAAGCATAAACAACAAATATCAGGACTGAAAGAGAACATAATAACTCAGAACCTACAACGTTAAAGAGAAGAAAAGATGAAAAATCCATAAATATGAATGTTTAATGAATATAGCAAATTATAAGAATGGCAAACTTATAAATACAGACTCAGTAAGAAAAACCAAATCAGAGTGGTCTTATAACTAGTAAAATAGTTGTATCCATATTTTAAAAATGTCTCCCAAAGACCACCAGACCAGCTGGCTTCTCTGATAAATTCTAATTAATATTGAAGGAAGTAATAATCCAATTGTTTTCACAAACAATTCCCTACTCATTTTATAAAACTAGTGTAAACTTGACACAAAAACCCAAAAAATCCACCAGAGAAGCTCATTATAAGAAATGAAAATCAGAAGCCAGACTCCATCATGAAACTCGATGCAGAAATCCTAAACATATATAAACAAAATAAATCTGGGCTTTTTTCAGGAATGTAATCTTGATTTAATATTTGATGATAAATCAGTCTTATTTACCACAGTAAAAGAAATAAAGACAAAATTATATGATATATCCAATATATAAATAAAAACCACTTGATAAAATTAAACATTGATTCGTAAGTTTTCTACTGCTGTGTTCTTCAACAGAACTTTCTGTAATGACAGAAATGTTCTTCTGTCCACTAGCCATATGTGACTCCTGAGCACTCCAAATATGGCTCATGTAATTGAAGAATTGCTAATTAGATTTAATTTGAGTTAAATATAAATAGCTACACATGTCTAGTGGTTATCATATTGGATAGTGTAGCTCTAGAATCTCTGGTTTTTCATTTCTTCCAAAGAATTGAATTAGAAGCATCATGAACTAGAGCAGGTGCAGAAAACATTTGTGATTTTATGAACAGTTTTTGAGGGTATTTAACTTTGGGGTCTGTATGTGAATAGATCTGGTTGATACAATTTATTACAAAAGCAAGAATATTAGAAAATGTTTGATGGGAATGCTAGTTAAAACATTGACTGCCACACTAGAGAACACATTTTCCCTGGGCCACAGTGTCTTATTACAAAAATAGAGTAAAAAGTAATCCATCACAATCAAGTGGGCTTCATCCCAGAGATGCAGGAATGGTTCAACATATGCAAATCTATAAATGTAATTCACCACAAACAGAAGTAAACACAAAGGCCATAAGATCCTCTCAATAGATGCAGAAAAAGCATTCAATAAAATTCAGCACCCTTTTGTGATAAGAAGACTTAAGAAAATAGGCATAGATGGGACTTACCTCAAAATGATACAAGCCATATGTGGCAAACCCACAGCCAACATCATACTGAACAGGGAAAAATTGAAAACATTTCCACATAAAACTGGAACCCGACAAGGTTGCCCTCTATCACCGCTTCTATTCAACATAGTGCTGGAAGTCATAGCCTCTCACCTCTCACAAAAATCAGCACACAATGGATAACAGACTTAAACCCAAGGTATGAAACCATAAGAATTCTAGAAGAAAATGATGGAAAAATTTTTATAGACATTGGGCTAGGCCAAGAATTTATGAAGAATACCCCCAAAGCAATCACAGTAACAATAAAAATAAATAAATGGGACCTGATCAAAGTAAAAAGCTTCTGCACAGCCAAGAAAACTATCATGAAAGCAAACAGACAAATTACAGAATCAGAGAAAATATTTGCTGGTAACTAGAATCTATATAGAACTCAGAAAAATCAGCAAGAAATAAAATGAAACAATCTCATTAAAAATTGGGCAAAAGGACATGAACAGAAACTTCAAAAGAAGATAGACTAATGGCCAATAGAGATATAAAAAAATGGTCAACATCTCTAATCATCAGGAAAATGCAAATCAAAACCACAATGAGATATTACCTACCTCCAGTGAGAACAGCTTTTATCAAAATATCCCAAAACAACAAATGTTGGCGTGGATGTGGAGAGATAGGAACACTCATATGCTGCTGGTGGGACTGCAAGCTAGTACAACCTCTATGGAAAAAATTATGGTGATATCTCAAAGAACTCAAAGTAGAACTATAATTTTATCCAGCAATCGCATTACTGGGTATCTAAAAAAAGATATTCTATGAAAAAGACACCTGCACTCAAATGTTTATGGAAGCACAGATCACAATCGCAAAGATGTGGAAACAACCCAGGTGCCCAGCAATACATGAGTGGATTAACAAAATGTGGTGTATATATACCAGGGAGCACTACTCAACCATAAGAAAAAATGACAAACTCCCTGTTGTATTATTTTGGATTGAGCTGGAGCCCATTCTTCTAAGTGAAGTATCAGAAGAATGGAAAAACAAACACATGTCCTTACCATTAAATTGGTAATAATTGATCAGCACTACTGTGGTCATATGGGAAGTAACATTCATTGGGTGTCAGGCAGGTGGGAGGGATGAGGAGGGGATGGGTAAATCCACACCTAACAGATGTGGTGCATGCTGTCTGGGGAATGGGTACACTTGTCGGATGGTGCAAAGGCAATTTGTGTATCCAAAGTGTTTGTACCCTGGTAATACTCTGAAATAAAAAAAATAAAAAAAATTATTGGGAAAAAGAAAAGTTTGAAAACAGAATAATCGTTTCTAGTTTAATGAAAAAAATTCTTATTTATTCTTGTTTTTTTTTGTGTGAGTTACACGCAACACAGTCCACATTTTTGGAATTAAATTGTTAATATTAATTGTAACATAAGAATCTCAACAAGTAAGATTTTCATGAACCAACTACAGGGTTTTGCTTCACAAGGCCCCAGGCTCAAAACTACAACTCACATGGCAGTTAATGTGTTAATAAGATATCTAATAACTATTTCCAATAGGTTTTGGCTCCATAGGAATATCATTCAAATTATGTGGTATGTAGTGAGATGGCATATTTCTTTTACAAACTTCTGAATAAGATGTTGATTTCTATAAATCTCATATAAAGAATGGGATTACTAGAACTGTGAATTTAAGAAAAGCTTTATATCTCGTAAAGTTGTGTGTTGTGGTTTTATTTGGTGGTACCTAATCATATATTATTAAATAACACTTTGCATTTGTTTACAGAATTGTACACATAAATCATGCTGTGATCCTTCATTCTGTACATTGAAAGGTAGTGCAGCCTGTGGTTCTGGAGAGTGCTGCTCACAAGGTTGCAAGGTAAGAGGCAATCTGTATTTGATAATAGCTCCACATCAAATTTCTTGAAATACTTGTTTCAAGGAGATGAAAAATGTTTCAATAACATATTCAACCCTTTCCATTATATTATATCCAAACAGCATTGGACCCACTGTCACATTAAGTCCATCCAGTAACCTATGGAGTACATTATGTGTACTCTCATATATGTAATGCCTGATGCTTCTTCTTTCCTGACTTGATTTCCCCATTCAATATATTAATACAATTTTTCTATATGCCCTCTGATATGTCTCTATGATCAACATATGCCTATTGCAACTCTTTTACAGTCTTATTTTTCTAACAGTCTACCTCATATAGGTTCAGAAAGCTAGATTAGTTCTTTTTATTGGCTATATTCACTTCACTGTCTTCTGGTAAAGTCCTCTCTTCCAATGCAATTCAGTTATTGATGCTATCAGTTTGTCTCTTTTATTGACACCATTTAACGAGTTTCTGTCAGACAAGGGATGGAGTGAAATGGTGAAACAGGACTTTATAGTGATCGTCCCCCCACAGAAACATTAATTTGAACAGCTATCCATGCATGGAAATATCTTCACAAAAGCTAAGGAAGCCAAGTGAGAGATCACAGTACCTGGTGATAGCATAGCAAGAAAAGATGTGTTGAAGAGTAAGAAGGACAATTTTACATTACCTGAATCACCCCCCGCCCCACAGGCAGCACAGCATAGGGAAAGATACTGTCCACTTGGGGAAGAGAGGGAAGTGATAGTATTAGGACTGTATCTTAAAACCAACACTGGGCCAAACCCAGTAAAACTCAGCCCTGGGAAGACCCCCAAGGTCCCTGAATCTAGGCTGATAACTGCAGTCTGAGCCTACCTACTCCGGCACCAACCAGGAACCCGTAAGCCCTGCAAGATGGTCTCAATTTCTGGCCTGCATTGGGCTTCAAATAACCCAGAGTGACAGGCAGGCTTGTGGTTAGATTCCAGCCCAGTGCTGCACCAACCTCAGTAGCCAAGGGATTCAAAATCAAACAGAAATTCTTGTGTTGAAAATATATAATTAGGGGTCTCAGTAGGGGAAAGGAATTCCTCAAAAACTGATTCATGTGATTAACTGTACACCTCGGTAAATTCACTGAAAATCATTTAATTGTACACTTAAAATGGAGTGTTGGTTGTACGTAGATACAGTTGGAGCCCTATGTATGTACTC
>CAUYRT010093945.1:0-30100 GCA_963574885.1 Lepilemur ruficaudatus
CTGGATCCCTACCTCTCACCTCTCACAAAAATACACTCAAGATGGTTAACAGACCTAAACCTAAGGCAGGAAACCTTAAGAATCCTAGAAGAGGATGTTGGGAAGACCCTCTCAGACATCGGTCTAGACAAAGAATTCTTGAAGAAGACCCGCAGAGCAATTCACGTAGCAACAAAAATAAACAAATGGAATCTGATCAAATTAAAAAGCTTCTGCACAGCCAAAGAAACTATCGCTAGAGCAAATGGACAACCTACAGAATGGGAGAAAATATTTGCTCTCTACACCTGTGGAAAGGCCTGATAATAAGAATCTACCTAGAACTCAAAAGCATTAACAAGAAAAATATCAAACGACCCCATTTATAAATGGACAAAGGAGATGAACAGAAACTTTTACAAAGTAGACAGAATAATGGCCAGCAAACATATAAAAAATGTTCATCATCTCTAATCATTAGAGAAATGTAAATCAAAATCACAATGAGATATCACCTAACCCCAGTGAGATTGGCCTCTGTCAAAAAATCCCAAAACAACAAATGCCATCAAGGATGTGGAGAGACAGGATCACTCTTATACTGCTGGTGGGACTGCAAATTATTGCAACGTCTGTGGAAAAGAATTTGGAGTTTCCTCAAAGAGCTAAAAATAGAATTACCATTCGATCCAACAACAGCATTTTTGGGCATCTACCCAAAAGAGCACAAGACATTCTGTTATAAAGACATCTGCACCCTAATGTTTATGGCAGCACAATTCACTATTGCTAGGTCATGGAAACAACCCAAGTGCCCATCAATTCCTGAGTGGATTATTAAAATTTGGTATATGCTTACAATGCAATATTACTCAATTTTAAGAAGCGACAGTGAGCTAGCATCACTATATTATCCTGGATTAAGCTTGAGCCCATTATTAGAAGTGAGGTGACACAAGACCGGAAGAATGGGCCCCACATGTTCTCGCCATCAAATTGGTACTTACTGATTAACACTATGAGGCTCAAATGGTGGTGGTGTTCACTAGGGATTTGGAGGTTGGGGTTAGACCTACATCTGAGAGTTGTTGTGAGCATTGTGAAGAGGAGGGGCATGCTTGATATTTAGTTGGAGAAGGGAATTAGAGGTTTCAACAGGGGGAAGGAAGTCCTCTAAAACTGATTTATGTCAATAGCTGTACAACTTGGTAAATTTACTAATAACCATTTAATTATACACTTAAAATGGAGTAATGTCATGATATGTAAATTATACTTAAATAAAGAAAAATAAAACAATAAAAAGAAGTTTAAAAGAATAACCAGTAAAAAAAAGAGAGAGAGTATAAGGAAAAAGGAAGAAAGGAGTGAGGGAAGGAGAAGAAATGGAAGCATGTAAGCATACAAAGAAAAGATGAAGAAAGCCAGAGAGTGGAAGCAAAGAAAAAAAAAATTCAGAAAAACAATTGTAAGATTTTTTTTCATACTAGAGCTAGTCTTTCATTTTCAAGAAGCACATTTTTTTTCTAATTTTTACGATTAGAATTGACATTATTTTGATGTTGCAGAAGATATTTCAGAGTAAGGAAATTAAAATCATTTATCATATTTTAGAGAATATGAATCAAAACATATGCCCCCATAATATTCTGAAATAAAAAAATATATAAATTCAGATAAAGTGTATTCAAAATAAATTTAAAAATTCAATGCATAGGTATTAAACAAGTTCTTATTGAGAATCTACTCTGTGGAAACACTCTTCTAGGTACTTAGGGGAGGAGTTAATTATGGTCCTTGACCCAACAAGTTTAAAAATCTAGCTCTGTAGGCAGATGCATGCAGTCAACTGCAATGTAAAAGAGAATGGATAGCAGCATTGTAGTAATAGACAAGAGCTATGGAGACTTTGAAAATCTGACTTAACTGAAGTCAGCAAAATTTGAGAGATTACCGACAGAATGGATGCTCTTTTCCCTTACAGGAGCTTTGATCTTCAGTTGCAACCATGTCATACAGACTTGTATAGCCAGTGTTTTCCCACATGTTCTCTTCTGTATCTTGACTAAGCTTTGACGCCAGAGAGTGGATACCATCTGTATTCAGAGGTTTATAAAATTAGGAAAAGTCAAAGACAAGTTTTCTTCTGACCCATCATGAAATAATAATGGACTGTGGGCACTTGGAAGGAAGAATGCATTGCTAAGCAAATTTTCTACAGAATGTTGGCATATTATAGACCACTCAGCCTCCTTAACAGAAACATTTGATTCTCTGATATATCCAAATCCTCAGTTTTATTCTGGGCTTAGGAAATCCCTTTTTTATTTCCTGTACATGGCTCTGAAGCAAATTTTGAATAAGTAGATACTATTCTGGTTTTCTGAAATATCCTTACCATGTTTTATGGCAGCATTAAACATATAAGAGAAAATAAAGGCTTATAATATGAATACTACTGTAATATTAATACCACTCCACCATCCTAAGTAAAGATATCATCTAGTTCTTCTAAAGACATGAGGTCACCAATTTTAGAGTATGTCAGAATCACCTGTTTTGCCAACGAAGACACAAACTGAGTCCCAGCCCAGACCCACTGAATTTCTCTCCAGAGATAGAGTAAAGGAGTGTGTTTTATGCTCACCAGAAGACTGATTCAGGTAATCAGCTAACCAGACTCTGAAAAATGTTTTCTTAACTGTACACCTTTAACAAATACTTTCCATGCCAAGTCCTTAACAAAAGGTAGATCAGCATATTGCCCTGCAGGCAATTCCATTTTGGTAAGATAATTGTTCTTGAGGTTACTGTGTGTCCTGTGTTAAGTTTTGGGAAAAGAGTCTATTTTAAAGCAAACAGTTCGTAAATACTGCTTTCTCCATTCACATTATGAATATTTTGGGAAGCAACATTCTTGACATCATAGAAAGCTTTTGAAAAATAGTCATGATTCTCTAAAACTGCTTTTGCATTTTGCTTTTAGATTACTTTTATACAATTCAAAATAGTTCTGACTAGTGTTCCAATAAAAAGATTAAAAAGCAAATTGATATTTACATAATTAAATAAGAATGAAAATTCCTTAAAGAATTATAGGTATTCCACTGTAAATAACAGGTCTAATATATGAAATACATCAACCCTAATAAGTCAAATAACTGAAGTGGGACTTATTTCGTATTTCTTATAAGGAAGAAACATAAAAGAAAGTGATACATTTATAACTTTGCTACAGAAAGGCATCAAGTAAAAATGCTACCACAAAGACATGTCCAAGGCTGCATGTATTTTCATACCATTTGTAAAAGTTATTTTACAAATTGGTGAGTAGTAAAATCACTACTCACCTGCTAGTGATTGTCATCATACTCAGTATTTCATTGCCTATGCCTTTTAGTATCTTTGACACTCTCTATCCCATTCGTTCATGGAACATAAAATGGGAGAGGGTTATTTATTATGTTTTATGAAAGATGAGGAACCATATTTAAATAATATGTCTAAAATTATACAATAAAAGTGTGAAATAATCAAGTAAAAAACCTGAACTATTCTTTTCGTTGTTTTCCTCTGATTATGAGAATTAAATGCTGTGCTGAGATGCATTTGTTGGCTCTGGAGTCAGAGAGGTGTCCCTCTGAGTGAACCCTGGGGCTGTCATTTGCTGGCTGAATGCCTTGGTTACGCTGTTTAGTGTAGAACTTCTCAGACTGCACATGTGCTCCAGGGTCCTGGGAGTGGATTTCAGCCACAGGCCAATCAATATGGGCCTTGTCATGGGGCAGCTTGTGGGGACCTGGGCCAATTCCAATCCCTATAGTCAGCTCTGGCCTAGCCAAAGAAATCTGGTGTGTTTATCTGAGTCTACCTCATGTGCCTTTATGAAGAAAAGGTGGGATAGTAATAATAAAATGCTAAAAAATGGTTTTAGTTTTTCCTTTGTAAGATGAACATAGCAATAGCTTTGTCTTTGAAAGATGTTGCAAGGATTTTAGGTAAAGTGCAAACACTGAGTATAGGTAAGTATTACCAATATTAGCAGCAGCAGTCACAGTAGGTAATACTGTTGCTCATACAAGTAAGAATGTCCTTCCTCGAAGTCTCATGATTAGAAATAATTTTCTCTGTTATCCAAGCTTATTATTCTTTTTGAGAATATGTTATTTTCCATTTTTTACTTACAGCTACAAAGCTGTGTTTCTAATCAGCCTGCTGTTAGGAGCAATGTCAATTTTCCGTTAGGTTTTTAGAAATATTAACAATAGCATGAAGCTATTTCCCTGGGATGTAGTCTAAGCACTTTCTCATTCATTTATCTCTATAATCTTACCTGTTGTTACTATTATTGTCCCCACTTTGAAGACTGGCATTGTAAGACTGAGACCTTAAGTAACTTGCCCCTAGGTTAACGGATAGTCAGGTGGGAAATGGGGATTCAGACTTAAGTGGTCTGATGCTGATTCACAACCTGACATCTCACCACCCTGTTGTATCGCTGCCCAACTGACGCTGTAACATCTGACGGGAGGAACTGACCCCGGGCCAGACCTCGCACTGACGACCTACAATGTCTGACATGAAGCCAGGAAAAAGACTGACATGAAACGTAGGTTTGTGCCTTTACAGGCATCGGATAAGCATTCAAAGCAACTGTCTGGCATCGAAGGACAGGTGGCTTAGAGGCTGAGGTACCTATCAGATCACCTACAGGGGGCTCCTCACTAAACAATCTCAGCTAGTCCACCCTTCCAGGTATTATAAACTGCTCCCCAAACTTAGAACATTTTTGTTTGCACAATCTGTGACAACTAACATAATAAATAATACCAAGGGACATGGAAAATTTAGGTTTTTTTTTTTCTTAAGCATTTAAAAAATATTTGAAGTCATGCTTAATAATATTTAAATAACACTTTTAACATCTAGATGAAAATAGAATATCCTTCTACCACCGTAACTCTAATTAGTGAATAAAGAGGAAACAATGTCAAAAGTTCCCTGGTCACCTTGAGCCTTGTTGACACACTTACAGTGGATGCCAACTTAAACATTAACATTATTCTGTGTTCTAGTGCTACAGAGAAATTGCAACAGTGAAGCTAAAATAATGAAAGTCAATATTAAGTGAAAAAGCCCAAATTTTATTCAAATATGAGTCTCTTATATAAGAAAAAATTCTAAAAAAACTTAAAGTATGTGTCATTTTAAACCAGCATTAGTTGGCTCAACATGACATTAAAACAATAGAAGAAAGTATAAACTTTATATAAACATGAAGGTCAAACAATGAGCAAAGTCCTTTAATAGGCATGTTCATTCTATTCAAAAATATTTGCAAGTAACTGATAAATTACAAACACTTAAATGGTGCTTCACACTAAAATAATTGGCTAAATGAATGAACTACAGCTTGTTTTTATTTTTGTCACTTACTGTTTCATTATAGTCACAGTTTTGTGCCATTTTCCCATTCTTAAATGAATTCTTTGAATGAATTCAAACTTCTGTCACACTTTGATCCTTTTCTTCCTTCTCCCCACCCCATTTTTAAAATACATTTTCACTAGCATACTTTACCTCGGTGATTCCTTTCTCACTTCTTATAGAATTCCATTATTAAAGGAGTTGACAAGTACAATTGTAGTGTCAACAGCATGGATTTCTTCTCTTGGTATTCTATAAAAGTCTTTTTGATCATTCAGGAAAAACAAATCTCTTTCAGATGAACAGGGTTTATGACATAGATATTCAAAACATAGAAGAAAATGAAAAAAACAACTCTGTATGTTTGGACTCTTTTCAGGACACATTATCATGTTCCTCGTGGCCAACGTCTCCAGGCTTGAGGTGGGAAAAGCGGTGGTGCGATCTCAGACTCATCCCTCTGCTTCACTCTCGCTTCTCTCAGTACGTGCCCGGGACAGATCTGAGCCGGTGAGTCCATGTGCCTAAGCTCTGACTTTTTGTCGACTGCAAAAGAGACCTTTTAACGTAATCCAGTCTGCCTTCTGGTCGTAGCCCAGTCCAGTTCTGTGTGAACAGTTCCTCATCACAAGCCTCCTCCTGCAGCCCTTCTGTAACCACGCTGGCACTCTCCGCCCACCTCCCCCACCTCCTCCCTGATCTCTGCAACTACCAGTCCACTCTTCATATAGATTATTTTGTCATTTTAAGAACAGTGAATGGAGTCCTACACTCTGTAGCCTTATTGAACACATTTTTTTGTTGATGCATAATAGATGTACATAGTTTTAGGGTACATGTAATAATTTAATACATGCATATAATTTGTAAAGATGTTTTTCTTCATGCTAGAACCATTAGAATTCTTCTTTTCTAGCTATTTATAAATTTATAATAAATTATGGTAAACTTATGGTAAAATAAATTATGGTGTCCTACTGATGTGTCTAACATTAGGTCTTCTTTCTTCTGTCAGACTCTGTATTTGTACTCATAAATCAGCTTCTCTTCATCTCCCCCACCCTCTAATCTTCGCAGCCTCTGGTGACTAGCAATCTACTCTCTATCTTTCTGAGATCCACTTTTTTAGCTCCCACGTATGATTGAGAACATGTGATAATTGTTTCCTGAGCCTGGCTTATTTCACTTAATATTATGATGTCCAGTTCCATCTACGTTTCTGCAAATGACAGGATTTCATTCTTTTTTATGGCTGAGTAATATTCCAGTGTGTGTGTGTGTGTGTGTGTGTGTGTGTGTGTGTGTGTGTGTGTGTCACATTTTCTTTATTCATTCAACCACTGATAGGCACTCAGGTTGATTCCTTATTTAGGCTGGTGTGAATAGCGCTACAATAAACATGGGAGTGCAGATGTCTTTTTGACACATTGATTTCCATTCTTTTGGGTATATACTTAGTAGTAAAAATTCTGGATCTTATGATAATTTTAGATGTAGGTTTTCCAAGAATTATCATACTGTTCTCTATGATGGTTGTACTTTTACATTCCCAGCAGCAGTGTATGAGGGTTCCCCTTTCTCTGTATCCTCACCAGTATGTTATTGCCTGTCTTTTTGATAAAAGCCATTTTAAATAGGGTGAGATGATATCTCACTGTAGTTTTTATTTGCATTTCCATGATGATTAGTGATGTAATCATTTTTTCATGTATTTATTGACCATTCGTATCTTGAGAAATGTCTGTTCAAATCTTTTGCCCATTTTTAATTGCATTATTTGGGTTTTTCCTATAATTATTTATTAATCCCTTATTTGTTTTTTCTCTATTAATTTAATTATTAATCCCTTATTATTAATTCCTTGTCAGATGGGTAGTTTTCAAATATCTTCTCTCATGCTTTCAGTTGTCTCTTACCTTTACTGATTAGTTCCTTTGCTGTGCAGAACGTTTTTAGTTTGATGTAATTCCATGTGATTATTGTTGGCTGTGCTGTTGAGATCTTACACCAGCAATTTCCCCAGACCCATGTCCTGGGGCGTTTCTCTGATTTTTTTTTCTGGTATTTTCATAATTTCAAGTCTTAGATTTAAGTCTTTAATTTATTTTGAGTTAATTTTTATGTATGGTGAGAGAGTTCTAGTTTCATTATTCTGCATATGGTTGCCCAGCTTTCCAAGCACCATTTATTGAAGAGACTGCCCTTTCTTTATTTTGCCCTTGGCCCTCTTGTTAATGATGAGCTGGCAGTAAATGCATGGACTCATTTCTGGGTGCTCTATTCTGTTCCATTGGTCCATGTGTCTGTTTTTTTAGTCAGCATAATTCTCTGAAGATTTTTCCAAGTAGTTTTAATTTTTGATTGTTCACTCCTTTTTTTTCTGAGTAGTATTCCATGGTAGAGATGTACCACATTTAAAAATTCATCCTTTAAAGGACATCTGGGTTGTTTCTAGTTTTTGACTATTTTAAATAAAAATGCTATGAATATTTGTATATAGATTTTGTGGGAATATACATTTTGATTTCTTTGATAAAATACTTGATCACAACTATTGAGTTTATGGTAATGGCACACTTTGTCTTTAAGAAGCAGCTAAATTGTTTTCTACAGTGATTGTGCAATTTTACATTCCTACTGGTTTGTATGAGTGACCCAGTTTCTTTATTCCTGCCTGTGTCTAGTGTTGTTGATATCTTTCATCTTACCATTCTAATAGGTGTGTATGTAAGTATACATATGTATACCTCCTTTGGTGAAGTGTCATTTTATGTCTTTTACCCATTTTGAAATTGATTTTTTTTTTTTTGCAGTCGAGACTGCAAAAAAACATTTTTTATAAAAGTTGACATAACATGTTTTTTTAAAAAGTCCTTTTTCTCAATACACTAGCTTTTGTGTTCTGTTTTCTTTATTTCCTTACTTTTTCTAATAAATATTTTTATTATTTAATATTCCCTCTATTAGATTGTTACATATAAATTTTTTATTACTGTTTTAGTTAATGCCTAAACATTACAATTTTGCCTCTTTCAGAAAATGTTAGAAATTTAGAACTCTTTAATTCCTTTTTCATTTTCTTATCTTTAGGTATTTTTTTTTTTTTTTTTTTGAGACAGAGTCTCACTGTGTTGCCTGGACTAGAGTGCCGTGGCGTCAGCCTGGCTCACAGCAAGCTCCAACTCCTGGGCTCAAACGATCCTTCTGCCTCAGCCTCCCGAGTAGCTGGGATTACAGGCATGCGCCACCATGCCCGGCTGATTTTTTTCTATATATATTTAGTTGGCCAATTAATTTCTTTCTATTATTAGTAGAGATGGGGTCTCACTCTTGCTCAGGCTGGTTTTGAACTCCTGACCTTGAGCAATCCGCCCGCCTCGACATCCCAGAGTGCTAGGATTACAGGCGTGAGCCACCGCGCCCGGCCACATGGTCAGATTTGTATGTAAGGAAGGTGGGATGCATGGCTAGGGTTTGGATGGTCCCGTTTGTCCTCTAATGATTCTGTAAGGCAGGCAAGACAGACACTGTTATCTACTTTTTACACCTGAGAATACAGGCCCTAGAGGTTAAATACCTTGCCAGAGGTCTCAGAGCCAGAAAGCAGGGGACATGGGACTCACCTAGCTTCCTGGCTCTGAATCTCTTTCTCCAGGGCATATTTCCATTGTTGACAGAGTCTTCTAGAAAGCTGCCTGCAGCTGGGCAGTGGGTAAATGCTGACAGGAGCATTATGAAGCAAATGGTCATTGATACAATTGAAGGACTGTAGCACTGGGATTTTGTGGCCTGTGGTGTTCAGTGTCCTGACCTCTATGCCAGTGCACAGACAACAAGAAGCAGTAGGGAGCTTTGAGCTTCAAGCTCTACATTGGCTTGACAAAATTCCTTCATCACTGTCTCACTCATTAATTCAGAGTAGCGTCTGCTGCCTGATACTGGCATTTGTCAATGGCTTGTTTCTGGAAGCTGCTGATCCTTAACGCCAATCAGCTCTGTAGTCCACAGCCCTAGGGTAAACCCTGGCAGTCAGAGGCAGGCCCTTTCTCTCTATGCATTTTGTAAAATGAAATAACTTTATATTTTTAAAAAACAAAGGTACCATGATATAGCAATAAAGAATACTATCTTGGAGATCAGGCAGACCTGGGTTTTAGTTCTGCCGCCACCACTTAACTAGCTGTGAAGGTTATTTAATATGTATGAGCCTCAACCTCCTTATGTCTAAAATGAGCAAAGTTAAATCTACCTGAAAAGATTATTGTGATGATTAAAATGTGATAATGTTTATAACTTGCCTTGGCATGACTCCTGGAACATATGAGTCCTCAATATATGGTGCTTTAATTCCTGCTGTTACCTCTGCTGCTGCCATCGCTACTGCTACCACCACAGTTAAAGAATATTTGGAAAATAGAGAATAGTAGAAAAAATATTTTATAATCCTACCACTGTGATGCAGCTACCCTTACAATTAAGTTTCCTTCAAATTCTTTCTCCCCACTACTTCTAAACATACCAGATTTTATAATGTATATATTTTATACCCAGGTGGGGTTTTTTTTTCTCTATGGTGGGAACTATATATTTATTTTTTCTTATTTTTAATAGATTTTTTTCCTGATTGTAAGAATTGTATATAAAATTCAGAAAGTATAGAAAAAAGAAAAAAATACATTTTGATGTATCTCCTTTCAGTCATTCTTTTTCATGTCTTATTGTAGAGTTAAGATCATATTATATATATAGTTTTGTGTGATTTTTAAGTTCATATGATGAGTATGTTCCTATTATTATAAGCATAATTTTCCAAGCTGTGTAATAATCCACCTGATGGCTCTATCATAATTTACATAAGTATTCCCCTATTGTTAGAAATCTAGGTTTTTTTCTTTCCCAGTTCTTCAATCTAAGCAGCTTCCTGTAACATATCTAGGTAACCAGCCTAATTACAGCCAGGGAGCACATAATGAACTTGTGCTGTGTATGTGGCCCCCTGGGTGAGGCATAGTGGGAACCCTCAGCTAAGTCAGACCCAGAGTCAGCCTTAAAGGAGCTCAAAGACTACACAACCTGGAAATATTTACTGGGGGTGAAATACACAGGAGCTTCTTTGCCAGACAATCAGGGAGTCAACATAGGTGTGGTAGCCCTCTTCCTTGGGGAAGCTGGGATCTGGGAAGCACAGCTTAGACACAGAAACAAACCTAGGAAGCCTTGCTGCCCCTTCTCACCTACCAGTGTGCACATTGGCTTCCAATGCTCAGATGCCTTTTGAGCCTGTTACCGTAACTGTCAGGGGCCTGTGCTAAGAATCTTTGGATATTACTTCCAAGCAGTTTTCACTGGAAAGAGTGAGAAGCATCAATAAAGGAACTTGTGTGAGAATTAGGAGAATCAGAGTGGCTCTCATCTTAGTTTTGTTTTTATTTTATTTTTTAATTGATAACATTGCATATATTTATCAAATATAACGTGTTTTGAAATATATATGCACTGTGGAGTGGCTAAATCAAGCTAGTTAACACATTATTTCACATAGTTGTCATTTTTGTGGTGAGAAACAAAATCTACTCTTAGTATTTTTCAAAAATACAAAATATTGTTATTAGCTGTACTCATTGGTGACAACATGGATGAACCTGAAGGACATTATGTTAAGTGAAATAAGCCAGGTACAGAAAGATAAATGCCACATCATCTCACTCAATGAGAAATCACTCATATACGATCCAAAAAGTTGATCTCATGGAAGTAGAGAACAGAATGGTGGCTCTAGTCTTAGTTTTGGCACAGGCTTGCTCTGGGACCTGAGGTGATTTATTTCCCCTTCCCATGCCTCAGTCATCTCCTAATGTAGGTGATCTCCAGGGCCTTTCCAGCATTAACTTTTCAGGGTACCCGAACCCTTCCTCTTGCCAGGAGCTAACATGAGCATCTTTCATGCATCCTCTCACTTAGCAGATGTTAACTGAGTTGCAGGCCTTGTACAGTCCATCTGTGAAATACAGATGTGAACGAGACTCCAACCCTGTTCTCAAGAGGCATGCAGTCAAGTCAAAGACAGGAAAAATGTTAAAAGGAAACAAGATGGCTGTGACAATGGGGTACATATGACATAATGGCAGGAGTCACGATGACATAATGACAGGGTGCCTGAGTCTACCTAGAAGCAGCAGCAAAGGCATCTCAGTAGATGCTTTGAGATTTTAAAGGGTAACCAGAAATTTATTAGGCAGTAGAGGAGAAGACATTTTGGGTAGATAAACAAGTGTGTGCAAAGGCCTGGAAGTGTGAGAGAATATGATGTGTTCAAAGAACTGCAGATAGTTTGTGTGGCTGGTAGGTGAAAGTTCAGAGTGTGGACAGATGAAGAAAAGTCAGGCATTTCTCCGTGGATCAGTCTATTTCTACTGAATCCTTTGCTCATTTTATCAATCCAGATGAGAGTGATGGTCTTTTTAGTTTTCAAAAACTGTTATATTTATTGCTTATCTTTCCATTTTTAAAGTAACATGCTCATTATAGATAGTTTGAAAAAATACAAGCAGTAGAAAAAAGAAAGGATAAAAAATTACTCATGGTCTCACTGGCTAAAGGCAACTTCTTTAATATCTTGGTGTATTTCCATTCAATTTTTTTCCACTTTCTCTTTTTATGTAGCTGTGAATGTGTTGTAATTATAGGCTTAACCTTTGTATGTGGTGCTCCTTTTTACTTCTTTCCTAAAATTTGCCGAAAATGAATGTTAGTGTCCTTAGAAAATAACTGTGATCATAAAATATGCTGGCTGAAATATCTATACATTTTCTGTCTCTTAATATAACTTATTTTCTTTCTTTTTACAGGTCTCTTGTGGCTCAGAGCATAATTTGGCAGTAATTGGTAAGTAATTTTTATTTGATGGCTGTGTTCTGTAATTCATGTGGCAGAATTAGAGAAGACTCTTGGTTAGCCAAAAGCCAGGGTGCATGTGTGTGTGTGTGTGTGTGTGTGTTTTAGGAGAGATTTGGGGAAATGGAAGTTTTTGGTTAACCAAGGGTTTACTAGAAGCGCCTTTCTTGAAAATTTCTATCCATATCCTTGAGTATCTTTTTAAGGTACCTGAGATGGCCTCTCAGCCTTGGGAAGTGACACTGGAAGATATTAAAGAACTCATGGGGTGGGGACATCCTGTGTAGAAAGCCAGACATAAAAATGGGGAGTGGACTGGACTGCTTCTGGTTCTTTGAATGGATCCCTTATACCAAATCCTCAAATTCTTCCCTATTGTTTGGCTCTTTCATTGGAAATAGGGAGCTCTGCTCACTGCCCTCACTGCTTTGTATTTAGTGGCCTTAGGAACTCCCGGATTGACTCAAACCTCTGATTAATAGAGACTTCCTCTTAGTTGGCTCTGGATAATCAAAGTTCAATGTTTTTGTAATTAAACCTCCAAGTAATTCATTCAAGAAGCCTTCTCATTCCAGCACCTGGGCAAAGCTAAAAAAAAAAAAAAAAAAAAAGCCTTCTCACTACTTCCACAGGTAGACTCAGTCTCCATCTCACAGTGTGTTAAAGAGACCATTGGATAGGGCCAGGCTGCCTGAGTTCAATTCAGACTTCCATTTACTAGCAGTGTGAACTTGGACAAGATATTTAATCCCTCTTTGCCTCATTTTCTTCATCTTTAAAATGGGGAGGGCAATAGCACCTTCTTCATAGGGTTATTGGAGGGTTAAATGAGTTATATGTAAAGCACATAGAATGGTACTTAGCTACTAGGAAGAGCTTTAGAAATGTTAGTTATTACCTGACATTGTTAGTTCAAGTAATTGCCCTCCTCTAGGCTTTAGCTTCCCCATCTGTAAAATGGAGGAGTTAAAACAGAAAACCAAGTTTCCTTCCAGCTCTGATATTTTAGCACTCATATTACAACCCCACCACTGCCTGCCATGTGTCAGTGATTTCTGTTACTGTCTACTTCTCTCTCTTAGCCTCTGATCCTGATCTTCTAAGAGGCAAGGCCCCTCCCTTGTTTCTCGCCTATTCACAGCACCCAGAGCAGTGCCTGGCTCTCAGCAGAGACTCACACACTTGTTTTGGAATTGAGCTGTACTGGCTCAGCTGCCTGGTAGGGCAGTAGTTTGAAGCACTACTTTGCAAGTCCAAACATGATGTGCAAAGAGGCAGAACCGAGGACAGCAGAGGAGGGAGGCTGCCGGCCAGCAGAGAGGATAGGGAGTAAAAGGGGCTGGAGTCAGAAGGAGCTAGAAAATGTAGCAGCAAACCTGCATGCTTTGCAGCAGTACCAGATACTTTATACCAGAACTGCTTCAGCCTGGGTGTAGTTAAGACAAGGTAATCAAAGAGTCAAAGGCAGTGCCTAGGATGTTAAGCTACTACTGCTGCTGTCACTGGACTGGGAGAGGTTGGCTTCCTCTGGGACCAGTGCAAACAGGAAAATTGCAGGGAATCTAAATTTGTGACAGCAGTAAGTCCACACAAAGGAAGGGGCCAGAGCTAGCAGAGCAGCAGGCTGAGCTGACATAGGCAGCCTGGGGCTGTAGAAAGAGCAGGGACTCGGCAGACAGCATTGGTTCAAACTGGCACCATCTGTATGAGCTTCCGTTTTTCCCTCATCTATGTAATGGGGATTGTAATTCCACCTTGCAGGATTGTTGTGTTGATTAGGTGAGATAATGTATGTGAAATGCCTGCTGTTCGTTTTGTTTCTCTTTTCTCTTGGTCCGGTGGGAGGAGGGGAGAATTGCTTGTTAGTATAACTGTTCTAGTGAAATATTTCTTTTCTGGGAGAGAGAAATGATGACATTTTGGAAAGGTGTGTCCAGAGTTACCCAAGTGAGGAGGCTGTCAGAAGCAGTGGGAGAACAGTGCACGCTGGTGAGCTCCTTGAGGGCAGATCTGTTATTTCCCATTTTGTCCCTAGTGCCTGGGGCCTGGTTGGAAGTCTGCTGAATGAATGGTCCAGAAAGGAAAAGCAGGCCCAGTCACAGGGCTCTAGGCATGTCTACCTGCCTGCCAGCCAGGAGCTAGAGGCTCCCCACCACTAGAGGAATGAGGCCCTTGGTGGGTGCCCTGCAGGGTGCAAGCTTTGCAACAGGAAGTAACAAGAAGCTGCCTGTTAGCCCTGGCAGGAGGCCAGCAAGAGGGAGACAAGCTGGAGAAGAGTTCTTACCAGCTTAAAGCCCTGTCTCTCACAGCCAGCTCCTCCCCTCCACCTTCCTGCCCTTAACCATCTTAGATGGTTACCTGTCTGCAGCCTCGTTCCCTGAGTTCTTACCCCTTCGGTGGCTGGTGCTGTGTCCCACCTGTGATAGACACAAAAGAATTATAGAGTAGACTAGAACAGACTATAAAGAAGCCAAACATTCCTCAAGGGTGGAAGCAGCCCTGATGTCTGATAATGTGCGACAGGTGAATCATACTGGAAAGGGAGGTGAAATAGAGAAGGGTGAAAGGACCTGACTGAGAACCCACTCTGTCTTAGGTAATGGACACAACTCCACGAAGTGTATTTGTTGTACCTGCTTTGTAGAGAAGAAAACTGAAACTCAGAGGTTAAAAGTGTTAAACAGGTTGCCCAGGGATCAGCAGCAGGAAACAGTGGAGCTGTCCACCTGACTCCCAAGACTGCTCTTTCCACTCTGTCATATCCTGTGCCCTGTTGCAGTATGGGTGGTGTGGTTAAGAAGAGCTCAGACACTGAGGTCAGATTGCCTGGATTCAAATTCTGCCTCCTCCACTTACGAGCTGTGTAAGCTGTGTAAGTGGCTTAGCTTCTTTGTGTCTTGATTACCTCATCTGGGATATCATTTTATTGACCTCATCGTGTGGTTATGTGAAGTCTAAGAACAGTACGTAGCACAGAAGTAAAGGCTCAGTAAATGTTAGCTGTTATTATTATTATATATTAAGACCTCAAAGAAGGAGATAATTGTAAGATGACTACATGAAGGCCCGAGGCTCAGGGTGGGAATTTCAGGAGTTAGGGAGGGAAGTGTCTTCCCCACCCTGAATGTTAGGGTCTGCAGCAAGATCTCAGCACAGCCGTGGAATGGGTTTGTAAACTGGAGCCTGGGGTCCCAATCTGGGGGGATCTGGACATCCCAGCAGCCCTGGAAACAGTGCTATCCCAGATTTGTTCCAGGTCAGGATTCTGCTATCCATTATCCCAGAAAGGGACTGAGGCGCTGTATGTTCCATCCAGAGGCAAGCCCCCCAGCAGCCACATTTCACTTTCTTCTGGGGAAGGAAATTCTACTCTGTTACTTCATGTGCTTCCAGATTTCTTTTTTTCCCTTTTGTAATTTGGTTAGGTCCTTCCTTAGTTTCCCAATTCAGTTTCTCTTGACATGTTTTATGTTTGCCACCAGTTGCCCCCATGGCTAGACAGGATGGTGAGGTGGTGTGAGTTTCTGCTTTAGATGAAGGAAGAACTGCTGAAGCTGGGCATAGGACAGAGCTGAGGCCATTGGCCATGGCTGGCTTAGCCACTCTCTACCTGTGTGTCTTGTTATGATCACTCTGCCTCACGGAGCCTGCTTTCTCATCTGTAAAGTTGACTTCATGGTGCCCACCCCTAGAAGTTGTTCTTTCGAATGACTGCCATACATCAAGTGCCTGTTCAGTACCTACCTCAGGATAGGTGCTCAGCAAGTGCCCGCTCATGTGGCTGGTTCAATAGTTTGCTTTCTTCCTTTCCACCCAGGATTTCCCTCCACATTTGTTAAAGCTTGCTGGCTGGCTCCCATTTGTGGGCGTAGACTGAGGCCAGCAGAGGTGAGCTGAGGGCATGTGCTCAGAAGATCCCTACCTCCCTGAGCCAGGTTCCCAAGATTCGGCTCTGTGTTTGGGTCCCTCGCCTCTGTATCTGGCTGAATTGGCTGCAGCTGTTTTGCTTCCCCCAGGGGCAGCTTATTTTGGCTTGAATGGGCAATTTGTTTGCCTTCTCTCCTGATGTGCAGTTGTTCAGCCTTCCCTTCCCGTGGAGAAAAAAGAGCTGACTGCGTTTCCTCTTTCCCTGCTCCACACAGACCCTTGGAAGGATTTTATTGGTGGCCTTTTCCTGGAGCACTGAGGCTTGCCAGACAGGCATTGTTAAAAGGTTGGATATTGGCAGGCAAGTGTGGTGCCGCCTCCTTCTCCAAGCAAAGCCAATTCTTTTACTAAATTGGAGCTATAATCTATGCATGGATTTTTTTTCCATTTCCCTGATGATTTCCAATTGTTGAACCTTTGTACCTTTGTAATATGTATAGCAGAACATCTGACCTTGGCCTGAAACCCATCAAACAGTGTCATGGAAGAATTAAATAGAAAGAAAAATTTAATAGAAAGAACTCTTTTTTGGCACTGGCTGTTCTCTGAGAGGCGATGCCTCCAAACCCCAGGGCCTTGTAGAGAGCTTAGAGGCAGGTACAAACTTTTATGTTCCTATGCACGATGTGATAAGCAGAATGTAAATGCTTTGCCTCTATTATCCCATTTAATCCTCACAGCAAATTGATGAGCTGGTACTAGTGTTAACCCCATTTTCTAGAGAAGGGAAGATAAAGCTTAGGATGAGCTGTTTGCCCCACCTAGGTCATATGGCTAGGAGGAATCTGTGTGTCAGGTCTTTTACCCAGGCCTCTAACTTCAGAGCTGGGGACTGCTACCTGACACTGCCTTCCTGTAGACTGTGACAGTCTGGCCTGCTTTTAAGGCCACCAGATAAGAGTATTTCATCTCTTCATTTCAATGTTTAAAATGTAAAACCTCCCTTCCATGTTATCCCCCATCTGTCCAGTTTCCCCCAAACCTTCTACCATATATGCAGCTAATGCCTATTATTAGCTTTTTCTGTATCCTTCTAGTTTCTTTTTCCATATGTAAGTGAATGCTAAAATACGTTTTTACCCCTTTTACATAAATGATAGCATACTATATATACTTTTCAGTGTCTAATTTTTTTTTTCTCAATAGTTTATCTGGGGGAGCTTTCCATATCAGTGTAAAAGCCATCCTAGTTCTTTTTTTACAGCTATGTAATATTCCATTGTTTCTAGGTACCATGATTTGTTTAGTTAGTGCTCTGTTCGTAAACATTTAGGTCATTTCCAGTCTTTTGTTATTATAAGCAATGCTATAGCAAATAACTTTGTTTACATGCTGTTTCATTGTGGGAGAGTATAGTTGTACGATAAATTCCTATAAGTGAAAGTATTATATCAAAGAGTAAATGTATTTATAATTTTGCAAGATACTGCAAAATTGGCCTCCATAGGTATATTATACTATTTTTTACTCCCAGCAACAATGTATAAGAGTGCCTATTTCCTGCAGCCTAATAGGGTATGTTAAGTAACATTTGGATTTTTGCCAATCTGATAGATGAACAACTAAAATAGTTTGTCTTTTTAAGTTGAAGTACTTTATATAGTAAAGTGCACAAATCTTAAGGGTTCAGACTGATGAATTTTTGCTTGTGTATATACCTAAGAACACCACCTAGAGCAAGATACAGAACATTTCCAGCACCCTAGAGAGCTACTTCATGCCCCATCTCAGTCAATAGTCCGCCTCCAGAGGTAACCACTGTTTTAACTTCTATCTCTAAAGATGAGGTTTGCCTGTATTTGAACTTCATATAAATGGTATTATGTAGCATGTACTCTTGTTTGGCTTTGTTTGTTCAACACATTGTATCCATAAGAATCATTCATGTGTGTGTAGCAGTAATTTTTTGTATTGCTCAATAATATTCCACTGTATGAATATGCCACAACTTATTTATCTGATTAACTGATGACGAGCATTTTAGGTTATTTCCAGTTTAAGATTGTGAATAAAGCTGCTATGTACATTCTTACATGCTTTTTGGTGGACATATGCATTTATTTCTCTTGAGTGCATAACTAAGAGTAGGATTTCTAGGTCATATATTTAGCATTAGTAGATACTGTGCTAGTTTTCCAATGTTTGTACCAGTTTACATGCCTACCACCATACATGAGAGTTCCATTTGTGCCATATCCTTGCCAGGTATTTTCAGTCTTAAAGATTTCAGCCATTCTGATGAGTGTGCAGTGTGGAATCTCACTGATTCTAATTTGCATTTCTCTTATAACTAATGATATTAAGCACCTTTTCATGTGCTTATAGGCCATGTGGATTGCTTCTTTGGTCAAGTCTGAAGACTTAAGTGCAAACAAAGACTTTAAGACTTTGCCCATTGTTTTAAAGTGACATTGTCTATGTTTATCTTAGTGATTTATAGGCATCCTTTGTATTTAATGGATTCTAGACCTTTGTTGGATATGTGTATTGCAAACATCTTCTCCTAGCCGGTAGCTCGCTCTTTTGCTGTCTAACCATGTCTTTTGATGAATAGAAGTTCTTAATTTTAATGAAGTCCAGTTTATCAATCTTTCCATAGTAGTTTGAAGTATTTGTGCCCTATTTAAGACTTTCTTACCTATTCCAAGGTCATGAAAATATTCTCCTATGTTTTCTTTGTGAATTTTTATTATTTTGCCTTTTAAATTTAATTTAAATTTTAAAATCCATCTCAAATTAGCTTTTGTAAAAACATTGCTTCAAAACTATTTATTGACAAATTCACTGTTTCCCCATTTAACTGTAGAGGCACCTTTATTATAAATTATACTGCATATATGTTATGAGTGTACCTTTGAACTCTTTTTCATCAGTTTGTTTTTCTGTTTGTATGCTAGTACCACATAATCTTGATTATTGTAGCTTTATAATAACTCTTGATATTTGTTATTATTAAACCCTCCTACTTTGTTCTTCTTTAAGATTATTGTGGCCTTTCTAATCTCTTTCTAATTTTAGTTATTATAAATGAAGATTGAGCATCTTTTTATATGATCAAGAACTATTTACATTGTCTTCCTTATGAAGGGTTTTTCATACTTTTATTAGTTTTTTATTGTTGCTATACCAAATTACCATAAAATTAATGTCTTTTTTTATTTTTTATTTTTTTATTTTATTTTATTGTTTTATTTCAGCATATTATAGGGGTACAAATGTTAAGGTTATGTATATTGCCCTTGCCTCCCTTCTCCCCTCGAGTCAGAGCTTTAAGCATGACCATCCCCCAGATGGTTCGATTCGCACTCATTATGTATGTATATACCCATCCCCTCCTCCCCCTCCCATCTGCCCCACACCCGATAAATGTTGTTCCTATATGTCCACTTAGGTGTTGATCAGTGAAACCAGTTTGCTGGTGAGTACATGTGGTGCCTGTCCATCCATTCTTGGGATACTTCACTTAGTAGAATGGGTTTCATCTCCATCCAGGAAAATACAAAAGGTGCTATATCACCATTGTTTCTTATAGCTGAATAGTACTCCATGGTATACATATAGCACACATAAAATTAATGTCTTAAAACAACACAAATGTGTTACCTTATAGTTTTAGGTCAGAAGTCTAAATGGGGTCTCACCAGGCTAACATCAGGATGTTGGCAGACTTCACTCCTTTCTGGATGCCACAGGGGAGTCCTTTTTTTTTTTTTTTTTTTCCAGCCTTTTCCAGCTTCTAAGACCACCTGTATTCCTTGACTTTTGGCCTCTTCCATCTTCAAAGCCAGCAATGGCTCGTTGAGTCTTTCTTCTACTCTCTGACGGTGACTCTTCTGTCTCCCTCTTCAACATTCAAGGACCCTTGTGATTACACTAGGCCCACCGAGATAATCCAGCATAATCTCCTAATCTTAATATCAGCTAATTAGCAACCTTAATTTCACCTGCTAACTCAGTTTACCTTTGCCATGGAGCATTTACAGGCTCCAGGAATTAGGACATGGACATCTTTAGGAGGCCGTTATTTTTCCTACCACAGTATTCTTTGCCTTTGCTGTATGGTCTGAATGTTTGTGTACCCCTAAAATTCATATGTCAAAATTTAATCCCCAATGTAGTAGTACTAAGAGATGGGGCATTCAGGAGGTGATTAGGTCATGAGAGCTCTAGGGTCTTTATAAAAGGGGCCCCAGAGAAGTTGTTCCCTGCTTTTGCCGTTTGAGAACACACAGAAGATGCCATCTATGAGGAACGGGCCCTTACCAGATGGCAGATCTGCTGATGCCTTGATCTTGGACTTCCCAGCCTACAGAATTGTGATCTATAAATTTATAATGTTTCTGAATTTCCCAGTGTAAGGTATTTTATTATAGCAGCCTAAATGGATTAAGACAATCATTTTTAACAATTGGTTTGTTGGTCTTTTTCTATTATAATAAATTTCTAGGTACTCTCTACATGTTAGGGAGATTAGACTTTTTTCTGTGGTTTGAATTACAAATATATTTTCCCAGCTTTTTGTCTTTTGTCTTGTCTTTAGATGTTTCTGTTTATTTTGTCCTTATTGTTTTTGCCATGAAACCTTTTCTTTTACTGTAAATTAAATTTATCAGTCTTTGGCTTCTGGAATTTGAGTCAGAGAGTCTTCCCCACTCGAGGGCATAAAGGACTTTCATCATATTTTATTCTAGTACAGTCTTGCATTGCTTAATGATGGGGATGCATTCGTAGAAATGTGTTGTTAGGTGATTTTGTCATTGTGCAAACATTGTAGAGCATCCTTTCACAAACCTCTATGGTATAGCCTACTACGTACATAGGCCTACAGACCTGTGCAGCTTGTTACTGCAATGACTACTGTAGGCAATTGTAACACAAGGGTAAATATTTATATATCTAAACTTATCTAAACATAGAAAAGGTACAGTAAAAATATGATATGAAAGTTTCAAAATGGTATACCTAGGGCACTTACCATGAATGGAGCTTGCAGAACTGGAAGTTGCTCTGGGTGAGTCAGTGAGTGAGTGGTGAGTGAATGTGAAGGCCTAGGACATTACTGTGCACTCCTGTAGACTTTATAAAGACTATACACTTAGGCTACACAAAATTTTTAAAAATTTTTCTTCAATAATAAATTAGCCTTAGCTTACTGTAACATTTTAGTTTATAAACTTTTAAATTTAAAAAAATTTTTAGCTTACTGACTCTTTTGTAATAGCACTTAGCTTAAAACACAAACATTATTCAGCTGTACAAAATATTTTTTTTGCCTTTATCCTATAAGCTTTTTTCTATTTTTAAAATTTTTATTTTTTTAACTTTTTAAACTTATTTTGTCAAAAAATAAAGGACAAACCCACACATTAGCCTAGGCCTACACAGGGTCAGGATCATCAATATCACTGATTCTACCTCCACATCTTGTCCCATTTGAAGGTCTTCAGAGGCAGTAATATGCATGGAACTGTCTTCTCCTATGATAACAATGTCTTTTTCTGGAATACCTCCTGAAGGACATGGCTGAGGCTATTTTAGAATTAACTTTTTTTTAATAAGTAAAAGGAGTGCACTATGTTTAAGATATAAAGTGTAATATAGCAAATACATAAACCAGTAACATCATTGTTTATTTATCAAATATGCACTATAACAATTGTATGCTGTAGACTTTTATACGACTGGCAGTGCAGTGGGTTTTTTTTCACCAGCATCACCACAAACAAGTGAGTGGTGTGTTGTGTTACAACATTACTATTGCTACGACTTTACTAGGCAATAGGAATTTTTCAGCTCCTTTATAATGGTATGAGACCACCATTGTATATGTGGTCTGTCATTGACTGAAACATCGTTTTGTGGCACACAAATACACTTTTATGATTTTATCTTTTACATCTAAATCTTTGCTCCATTTAGAATTTTTCCTGGTGTACAATGTCAGATGTGGATTCAACTTCATTATTTTTCCAGATGGCTGTTTGATTATCTCAAAACTATTTATTGAATCCTTTGGCTGCCATCCTGGGTCCTATTGCTGCCAGAGCAGTCGCAAGACAAAAGAGAGGTAGCAACTTAACCAAAATTGCACAGCTAGTCAGTGGCAGAGCTGGGAGTAGAACTCAGGTCTAGCTCTTGCTGCTCAAACAGGAGCCAGTGCCTGGTTCTCAAGGAGCTTTCTCAAGTTGTTGCCTGGGCTGTTTGCCAGGCAGAGAGAGACAGCAAAGGCAGAGCAGCCTCTTTTAGTTCTCTTGGTTCCCAGTGCCCTCTCCCAGGTCTTGCCTTGCTCAGCTCTGAAATTGATATATTCATCATCAGTACCACATGTGGTCGCTTGGGGCACCATATTTTTCTCTCCATCAGGCCAGAAACGTGATAAAACCTGCATTTGAGAGATTTTCACAGTAAATACAGAGCTGTTTTTATAGAATTGTGGTTATCATTCAAGCCACATTTCTGCGAAGTCATATGTTTTCAAGGCATAGCCTCACATCCCAGGATGTATCTTTTTAGCTCCCAGTAAAGGTGGACTTTTTCACTATTATTCCTAAAGAAGCAATGTTTATACCACCCCACAGAAATCATTCTATACAACACCACAAGGTGAGGATGCCGGGATGTCGAGGAGGCTCCCATACTTGCTAAATTACTCTCTCATGCTGGTCTTTTTAGGCATTAGATTGACCATTATGTTTTAGCCCAATGCTCTGGTCCTTTTAGGGTTATTTGCAGTAGCAGAAACTATAATTGTAACCCACTGCACATGTTTACAAATACTCAAGAGGCTTGAGGCCTTGCAAAAGTCAATCTAACTAAGGTGAACTTAAGGTGAAAAATACAGAATTAGAGTAGTTAGAGGCAGCCTTCTGCAGTGCAAGGGCTGAGTCCTGGTCCCATCTCTGTCTGCCACTAATTCTCTGTGTAATCCTAGGCAGTTATTGTCCCTCTCTGGGCCTTAGAATCCCCATCTGGGAAATGTGGGAGTTGGACTAGACAATTTCTAAAGTTTTCTGCACCTCTCAGAGTCTGTCCTCATGTCCACAAACCGTGTTGAACATCTTAATAAACCCGAACTGTCTACACTTGCCTTGCATGTAGTAGCTGTATCACATGTTTGCTAAATTATGAATATTACATGCAATATTTTCCTCATTCTCACCCTGTGGCTTACTAGTGGCCAGTAATGTGCTATGTAGCATTCTGGATGCTGTGGAAGAATACAGTGAATGGGTATCCATTGAGGCTCACATCTAGTGGGAAAGAGAGCTATGAATTAAATCTGGCACATTCTTAGTGAATGAATACAGAGCAGATAATGATAAGAAATAGGGGAACTGGTGAAGAAGGAATGGTTAATTTTGGAAATCCTCATGGAAGAGGTGGCTCCTAAGTGGAGGAAGGTAAAGAGCAGTGTTCTTTGCTGCGGGATCAGCACGAGCAAAGGGAAGGAAGGCTCTAAAGTGTGGATCATGGCTGAGGGACAGGTGGTCGACCAGCAAGACAGCTTAGGGCCAGGTCTCCAACAGCATGCTGAAGGGAATTGACTTGATTGTTTCGACAGTGTAGAGCCACTGAGTTATTTAGGAAGACACTTCTGAAGTTGACAATTGTAGCAGAAGATAAACCCTTTTTCTTTAAAGGATATTGCCATTTTACGAAGTAAAAGTGAAGGGATAGTAGTTGAGTACTAAGTGATGGCACCATTCTGAGCACTTATCATTTAGTTATCATCATAGCATATATCATTTAGTTATCATCATGCAAAAAAAAGTAGAAAGTAGACAGATAAAAATTGTCCTTATTTTCCAGATGGATAAATGGAGACTCAAAGAATTAGAGCCCAGAATTCAAACTAACATCCCTTGACTCCAAGGTCTGCACTTCCCCTCATGTGCTGCTTCCTGTAGTTAATTTGCATATTGAGCAGCATAACCTGAGTTGTTAATATGCATATGACTTTGGAAGACAGGAAAAACAATAGCAGAGCTAGGGTTACTGATAGTACTTGTCTGGGGAGCAGAGGCCAGCCCCTCCCTATTCCTTTGTCTCTCCTCAGAGCATAGCACCTAGGGGACAGCCATGTGTGGCCTTGGGCAGCTTTGACAATGGCCATGCAGTCAGGTCCACAAGCCTGCTGTGTCCTTTCTTAGACAGAAGCAAGCTTCCTGAGCCTGGGTGACGCCATTGTATATCTCTATAAAACTTAGCCTTATAGTGTTGCCTCTCAGCACTTATAGACCTCAGCCTACATTGGTGCCCCTCTGGACACCTGCCCTGTGACTGCTGTTTCTACTGCTCTTGCCTCCATGGGATCCTCTGTTCCTCCTGGGTGCACCTAAAGCCCTTAAATGCAGAACAGTTGTGACTATTCATTCAAAAGTGCTATCAGCAGTGCTTTAGCAACATTCTGTTTGCCTGTTTGGACATTCATGAATTCATTCATTCATTAAGAGGCTGAACCATGTAGTAGAAAGAACACTGGGCCAAAAAACCTGAGTGCTAGACAAACTGCTGTCACCTTGGGCAGGCCACTTTCCTTCTCTGGACCTCCTTTTCTTTATGGAATTAATAAGAGAATTGTATAAGATAATCTTTGAGGCCTCTTCTAGCTCTCACACTTTCTGAGACTGTGTTTTGTTACTCCATAAATTCACACCTTTACCCTAACATGGCATAAGGGAATGCTTCTTAGATAAGATGGTGTTTGGGGTGGGTCTTTTCTTGTTGTTGTTTTATTTTTATTTTTTTATTTCAGCATATTAGTACAAACGTTAAGGTTACGTACATTGCCCTTGTCCCCCTCCCCACTCCAGTCAGAGCCTCAAGCCTGACCATCCCCCAGACGGTGCACATCGCACTCATTATGTATGTATATACCCATCCCCTCTCCCCTCCTCCCATCTGCCCGACTCCCAATAAAAGTTGTTCCTATGTGTCCACTTAGGTGTTGATCAGCTAATACCAATTGGCTGGTGGGTACATGTGGTGCCTGTCCATCCATTCTTGGGATACTTCACTTAGTGGGGTGGGTCTTAATGGATGAGTAGGAGGAAGAGAAAGGCATTCCAAGGAATAGGATCAACATAAACAAAAGCATGGAGAAGGCATGGCAAATTGGGGAAAATGAGGACATGGGGAAGGGGGGAAGAATGTGGGAGACAAGGCTGCAGGGATGTCTGTGGCCAGGTCATAGAGGCCATTAATGTCAGGCTAAGGAGCTGGAACTTCATCCTATGAGGTTATGGTGCAGGAAAGGTTTTAAAGCAGAGAAATGATTTGATCTATTTTTAGAAACTAGTGGCTATTCAACAAAGGAATCTGGAAGGAATGGCAGTGGGTTAAATCTTACAGCTTTATAAGATATTAAAATTTGGTAAGTTTGTGTTTTCAGCTAAGACAGGGAAAGTGCTGCTGACCTTATGGCCCTGAGCACACTGGATGTCATGATTTACAGTCTGGTTGTGGCTCTAAAATCCCCAACAGAGGCTGGGCATGGTGGCTCATGCCTGTAATCCTAGCACTCTGGGAGGCCAAGATGGGAGGATCACTTGAGGCCAGGAGTTCAAGGCCAGAATCACAACAGATGCCTTGTCCTATTGTGCCCCATCCTAGTTGCAACTCCAGGCCCAGCCCAAGGCCAGTCACTCCCTCTTCCCACAGCAACCAAGCCAAGAGGCTGACTTGGTCAGGAAGTTCCATGGCGTAGCCCTAATGTGACACACATGCATATGTTGGTAGGCCCTTATGTGCGCTCACTACTTCACAGTGTATAAGATACTTCAACTCATCACCTCCATTCATTCTCACAATAACTCTGAAGTTCTCCAGGAAAGTACAGTCCCTGTTGTACAAATGAGGAAACAGAATATCAGATTGCCCCAAGTAGCATGATGTAGTAGATGGGGCATGGAGTTAGGAATCATGGGTTCCATTTTCAGCTGTGTTGCTTAATATCTGTGTGACCATGGGAAGATTGCCATCCTCTCTTAACTGGGGGTTTCTCATCTCTAAAAACTGAGACAATAATAGCTTCTGTAAGTGCTTGTCATTGTAGCAAATTGTGTGGTTTATGGAAAAGCTCTTGGCACAGAGTAGGTGCTCAGAACATCTGTTTCTGTTTCTTCTGACTCACTTCAGTGCTCTTTCTGGTGTTTTACCTTGCTTCCCATATGGCCCTTTCTGTATCTCTCTTGCTCCTCTATTCTTAAGTCAATGCCACAGACACATGTTAATGCATATATTATTCCTGTGCACGCAGTACAAAGTTAGGCCCTGTGAATGGGGTGAGAGGACATAGTAAATGGCCCCTGCCCTCACTTTGCTTATTGCCTGATTACTGTGTGTGTGGGGTGGGGAGGGTCTAGCCTTCGCTCTTGAAATAGAGCCAAGGTGATCTGACTATCAAGTGTAGTCCTGGTGATCTCTTCCTCCTCAGGGAGCTTACTGTATGTCAAGTGCCAGGCCAAGCTCTTACACACATTCTTACATATGCTATGAATGTATGTATATCACATACAATTACATATGCTGTAACATGTGACTCTGTTTTACAGATGAAACAAATGAGGCTCAGAAAAGTTAAACATCTTGTCTTAAGATCGTATAACTAACATTTAATGGGACCAGGATTTGAACCAGGTTATCTGACTCTGGAGCATGCACTTTTTAAATTAGATTACTTTTTGTTTACTATAGAATAGTATATGTCAGCGGTCCCCAACCTTTTGGCACCAGGAACCAGTTTCATGGAAGATAATTTTTCCACAGGCTGCGGCTTGGTGATGATTCAAACACATTACGTTTATTGTGCACTTTATTTCTATTATTGTTACATTGTCACTTAACACTCACTGTGATAGAGTTTTGAGATCAAGCAATTGATTTCTTATGATCTCTGTGCAGTCAAACCTCTCTCCTAATGATAATCTGTATTTGCAGCCGCTCCCCAATGCTAGCATCACCACCTCAGCTCCACCTTGGGTCTCATAAAGAGTGTGCAACCTAGATCCCTCACATGCGCAATTTACAGTAGGGTTCGCACTCCTATGAGAATCTCACGCTGCCGCTGATCTGACAGGAGGCGGAGCTCAGGTGGTGATGTGAGGGATGGGGAGCGGCTGTAAATACGAATGAAGCTTCAAATACTCCCCCACCACTCACCTCCTACTGTGTGGCCCAGTTGCTAACAGGCCACAGACTGGTACCAGGGGTCTGCAGGTATATGTACATAATTAAAGAGTAAAAAACAAATACTAAAGGCTTAGTAATGGCAGTTTCTGCCTCACCTTTTCCCATTCTCTGGTCCCATTGCAGAGCTAGCCATTTTGAGTTATTTTTGGATATCTACCTCTATATTTCTAAACCAAATGCTTATTTAAGATACTGATTTTAAATAAAATTTATCTATTGATTTCTTAATACAAATAAACATTTAATTATACCAGCACCTCCATTTTCTCTATCTTCCCATCTAGAGTTAAATAATTAGTCCATTGTGAGCAGTGTAAATAATGTACACCAAGTAATGTTATTATGATATAGTTCCTATGCTGTACTTTTTCTTTTCCTGGAGATAAAATTGCCTGTTTTTCCCCCCTTCCTGTGACTGATTTTCTGTGTACTAATCACTAATTGTTCCCAAATGCCCCCAAAACATCTGTAAAACACCTCTTTATAGTCTTTTCAACATGGTGAAATGTATCAACTGTTTCAGCATTCTCCACACCAACTCTTTACCCCCCACCCCACTCTGGAGCTCTGCCCTTCTATTCCAGTCTGAAATGGTGACTCCAGGCCTTCTCTGTGTAGCAGCCATTACCGGTGACTTCTGCTTACCATTCTCCTGTGTTAAATCCCTGTTCTCTGTCTTCCTTCTTCTTAGATTAGTCTCATTTTGGTGGAGCACATGTTCTAGTACTTCCTGAGAAAGAGTAGTTGGAAATCAATTATTTGATTCCTTGAATTTCTGAAGATATATTTACTCTGTATTCACAACGACAGTTTAACTGTGTGTAGGATTCTAGGTTGGAAATCCTTTTCATTCTGATTTTTGTAGACATTTTTCCATTGTCCTCTAGCTTCCAGTATTACTGCTGGGAAGTCTGTTGCTTTTTCGAAACAATCTTCCTTTGTATGTGACCAGATTTTTTAAATTTGAAACTTTTAGGAACTTCTCTTCATCTTCAGTGTTTTGAAATTTTATGATTATGGGCCTTGCTATGTGTCCTCTGTTATTCATTATTCTGGCATGTATTGAGCCCTCTTAGTCCAGAGGGTTATACCCATCAGTTCTGGGAAATTTTACTTGTAAAAACTTTTTAAAATATTTTTTCATTATTTTTCTTTGTTCTCTCTTTCTGGGACTTCTGTTAGATGTATGCTGAATCTCCTGGACTTATCTTCTAATTTCTTTGTCTTTCTATTCCTCTTAAGCATGTTTTTACTTTTCTTATTACTTTCTGAGGAAATTTTTTTAACTTGATCTTCCAGCCTTTCTAATGGAATTTTTATTTGGCTATTATTTTTAATTTCCAAGGGCTCTTTCTTATTCTCTAATCCTTTAAAAAACAGTTTCCTATTCTTTTTCATATTGTCATATCATCTGTCTTTCTTCTATAGATATGAATTGTAGAGCTTTAAAAAGTATTTTCTTTTGTTCTCTGCCTTGTCTCTGTTTTATCCAATATTTTCTCTTCTGTTTCTTTGTTTTGGGTTCTGCCTTTCATGTTGGAGACTGTGCTGGCTGTTTTTTGTTTGCCCTCCAGATGCACTCTCCGTGCTTTTCCACCCTGCTGTGTACTCCTAGGGAAGCTGACCCCTCTATGGTCTACATCAACCGGCACCCTTGCCCTCTAGCTTCTGGCTGGGTTCAGCTAATGAGAGGCACAGCGGGAGATCTGAGAACCTAAAGAGAGTGAGGTCATAGTATTTATTCCCCTCACTCCCTTCCTGCTTGGTTGCCATAGCTGCATTCCTCTGTCAGAGACTCCAGTCTAGCATCCCTCTATAACTTCACCCTCTCCAGTTCTGATACCTCCTCCTTACCCTTCCTCAGGCTTAGAGGTGGTAGAGCTCCACTTCTTTTTTTTTCTCTCTATTAAAGTGTAGTTTACTTTTATCTAGTAGCCCTGGGATACTAAACATTGCCCGTACCTCTGTAAATGGTTCCTGTGTTAAACTCTCCCCTGCTATCCAGTTTGAGGTGTTATCTGTCTTCTGGTGAGACCCTGACTGATTACAGAGGTTTTCTTCTCTAAAGATCTGGTGATCCTTCGCTATCTGCATGGAAGAGAGCTCCTTGGCTGGTAGATTTCCTTGTAAAATGTTTGGACTGAGGTGTGGGGGAAGTTTTTCATTGGCGGATCTTCAGAGATCAATATTTAATCTCCTGCCTTGGAGGGTATACACCTAGCTGTTGACTTTTGGAGTAGGATGAGGGAAAGTGGCAGGGATTGGGTGGGTGGTCACATCATCCCTTAGACAGACTGTCACTGAACCCATTTGTTTCATCTTGATCCTCACTCCCACCCTCTGATGAGTCTGCTTTTTCAGAGACCAGGGACTCCTGGAGTCAGTTCTCCAGAGAATAAATGTCTAATGTTCGGTCGGGTGTGGTGGCTCATGCCTGTAATCCTAGCATTTTGGGAGGCCGAGGCAGGAGGATCGCTCAAGGTCAAGAGTTCGAAACCAGCCTGAGCAAGAGCGAGACCCCGTCTTTACTAATAATAGAAACAAATTAATTGGCCAACTAAATATATATAGAAAAAAAAATTAGCCAGGCATGGTGGCGCATGCCTGTAGTCCCAGCTACTCGGGAGGCTGAGGCAGAAGGATCGCTTCAGCCCAGTAGTTTGAGGTTGCTGTGAGCTAGGCT
>CAUYRT010093949.1:0-26037 GCA_963574885.1 Lepilemur ruficaudatus
ACATTTAATCATCACTATTCTCATCCCAATTTTACCTAAGTGGAAATTGAGGTTTATGAAAGGTGTCTGGTAAACTCTAGCATTGTCTCTACGGATAGAGACGTTAAGGAATTTATTCCGATTCACACAGCTAGCAAGTGGCAAAAGCAAGATCTGAATCCAAATCCTTGCTCTTTCTTTGACACTAGTGCTTCCCAAACAAAAGAGGGGGAGAAAATGCATGTGCAGTTAGCATATTTGATATTATAATTATACATCTCAAATATGAAAAATAACAAAAAAAAATGAAGCCTCCTATTTTCATGATACAAACTATAGAAATAAGAGCCCAACAAACAAAATCTTCTTAGCTATCAGATACACAATGGACTCTGACTGAATATTCCTCTGGGCAAAACAATGGTGTGGGGGATGGAGGGCACTATATTAACTACCTTTGCTTATGGAGAAGAGGTTGGACTACAAAAAAGTGACTGTTAGTATACTATACCATCTCATCATTTGGCAAGCATGTCTTAACCTTATTCTTCTTAAGAATTACATATTGTATCAAAAAGAAAAAAAAGTTGGGATTTAAAGAAATTATTAGCACCTGTGATAGATGAAATGTACTGGCTTTGCTTTCAAGTTCAGCAAGTCTTGCTGTCGCAGCAGACAGCTGTTTTTTCAATACTTCTGTCTCTTCAGATAAGGATTTCAACAATTGCTCCCTCCTTTCACCTTCCTTTGTTTTTTCTTCCAGCTGTTCAAGCAATGCAGTGGTGCTGTATCTGGCCTTCAGCTGGTCTTTGAGTCGCTGTATTTCTTTGTCCTTCTCTGTGAGGTGAAAAGCATTCTTCTCGATCTCTGCTTCGAGGACTCGAATTTTCTAGATATAAACTAAGAAGAATCTTAGAACAAAGCCAGGTCAAATATCCAGCTAAACAAGGTACTTCAACAAGCATTTATGAAGCATTTCTTTTCTTTCTTTCTTTTTTATTTGAGACAGAGTCTCACTCTGTTGCCCAGGCTAGAGTGCCGTGGCATCAGCCTAGCTCACAGCAACCTCAAACTCCTGGGCTCAAGCCATCCTTCTGCCTCATCCTCCCAAGTAGCTGGGACTACAGGCTTGAGCCACCATGCCTGGCTAATTTTTTCTATATATGTTTAGTTGGCCAATTAATTTCTTTCTATTTTTAGTAGAGACGGGGTCTCGCTCTTGTTCAGGCTGGTCTCGAACTCCTGAACTCAAACGATCTGCCCACCTCGGCCTCCCAGAGTGCTAGGATTACAAGCATGAGCCACCGAGCCCGGCATTATGAAGCGTTTCTTATGTATCAGGTCAGTATTATGCTAGACACCTGGGCCAAAAAAGGAGAGGAAGACAAGGTTCTATGTTCAGATAGCTCATAGAAAAGCAAGTCAATACTTGAACGCAATGTGGTAAATGCTGTAGTTAAGAGACATAAAAAATTGACACAGATAGGCTGGGCGTGGTGGCTCACGCCTGTAATCCTAGCACCCTGGGAGGCCAACGCGGATGGATCGCTCAAGGTCAGGAGTTCGAAACCAGCCTGAGCAAGAGCAAGACCCCGTCTCTACTAAAAATAGAAAGAAATTCATTGGCCTACTAAAAAAATATATAGAAAAAATTAGCCAGGCATGGTGGCACATGTCTATAGTCCCAGCTGCGTGGGAGGCTGAGGCAGAAGGATTGCCTGAGCCCAGGAATTTGAGGTTGCTGTGAGCCAGGCTGACACCACGGCACTCTAGTCCAGGCAACAAAGTGAGACTCTGTCTCAAAAAAAAAAAAAAAAACCTCTCTATTAGTATCACACTGAATTACTTAAATATAATTTTCAGAGTTTTGACTTCTTTAATCTTAAAAATGTAATACATTATTCACATTTTAATAATTAATCATTAATATAGATAAGTTCAAAATTTATAACATAATATGTATCTTTTTTCATAAAATTAAACAGAAAACCATTACCTATAAGAAACTCCATAACTGGACAATGATCTATATTCTTAATTCTCTCCCTGTTAGTGTGGCAGGGCATTTTTTTAAAAATATGGAATACTTCATGAATTTGCATGTCATTCTTATACAGAGCCCATGCTACTCTTTACTGTATCATTCCAATTTTAGTGTATGTGCTTCCAAAGAGAGCACAGGACACACTTGTTTTTCTCTTTGTTTGCTGTTCCCTTTCTGGGGCATAACATATACCATGGGGAACAAGAGGGGTATTTGGCAACGTGACCAAATGCAGAGGGAGAGACACGGACCCTTTTAGAATATTAACACATGAAGAAGGACAGTCTTTTCCGCGTGAAAAGTCTGATTGTGTATACTCCATTGGTAGGGTTTGATACACCCTCCTGGTCTCATCTGAAGTGTAATAAAGCTGAATGGCTCGTAGCCTGTGCCAGAGGCAGAGAAGAAAAGATAGGATCCTGGGGAAAGGATTCGGGTGTCATGGAGGGAGGAGAAAAGAAAGGAAAGGTGCAAAGGGAATGGCATTTTACTTGTTGGCAGACAGGGGTGACCATGCAGGGCAGCTGAATGAACCTAGATGAAAGTATCCCTACCCATTAAGGGGTTGGTAAAGCTTATATGAAAGAGTAGAGGGACTCTTTTCAAACCCTTATTCTCCTGTGACTCTGAGTTGGGAGATCTAACACTAAGTTGAAGCAAAGGACAATTATGCACATTCTGCTAGAATATAAGCTCTGTGAGGGCAGGGATCTTAGATTATTTTGTTTACTGATGTATCCAAGTTCCTGTAGCGTGCCTGCCACCTATAGACACTTAGTAAATATTCAATTGAGTAAAAAATTCTGGACTATGGGTATATGCCTGACTGGCCAAAAATAGGGTTGTTTAATAGACTGTACCACCCCTGCCTGCCTTTCTTATTCTGGGCGTAGTTCTGGTGTTTCATTAGAAATGAACCAGTACATTTGTCAAGTGGTATACATAGGAGAGGAGGTGGAGAAGGAGATACTTTACGGGTCACAACCAGTTATATTAGACTTTTAGTGCTATTATCCCTGGCTCTACTCCAGATTTAGGAGGAATTAGAGTCAATAACAAAGTAGAATTAAATTTTTTCAATATTATTTAAAAGTTTGAAAGGGTAGACTTTGCTTGTGATGGTGAATTTTATGTATCAACTTGACCAAGCTAAAGGATACCTAGATAACTGGTAAAACATTATTTCAAAGTATGTCTGTGAGGGTGCTCCTGGAAGAGATTAGCATTCAAAATATGAAATTCACTCTACCAATGCAGCAAGGCATCATCCAATTTGTTGAGGGCCTCAATAGGACAAAAAGGTGGAGGAAGAACAAATTCTCCCTCTCTTCTGAGCTGGGACATCCATCTTCTCTTGCCCTCCAAGCTGCTGGTTCTCAGGCCTTCAAACTCTGGGACTTACCCCAGCAGTTCCCACAGTTCTCAGGCTTCAGGTCTCAGAGTGAGAGTTACACCAGTGGCTCCCCTGGTTCTCAGGCCTTCATACCCGAGCTGAATGACACCACCTCTTTTCCTGGTTCTCCATCTTGCAGATGGCAGATCATGGGACTTCTGGGCCTCCATAGTCGTGTAAGCCAATTCCATAGTAAATGTCCTCTTATACCTGAACTTATATATATCCTCTTGGTTCTGTTTCTCTGGATAACCCTGACTGATATGTATTGTGTTACTGAGAGTGTTTCCAGAAGAATAAAACTTTAGGATGAGTTTTCTGAATTTGTTTTGGGGTTTCTGGAATTGGATCTCTAATCTGATTAGATTTAAAGATGCCAATGACTCTATTTCCAGTAGCAAAGAGAGCATGGATAATGCCGGGTGTAAACTGTCTATATAGGCAAACTGATCAACTACTTAGAAGGAGCAAGGAGCAAAATAACTCTGTATATGATACTTTCAGGAGAGCCCTATCACTTGTAGCCTTGGGCCTGAAATTGCTGAAAATTATCTTTGAGTGGTTGAATCACAATGCAAATTGAACTCCCAGTCTCTGGGGGTATTTTGTGGTAAAGCCAGGGCATGGATTGGGAAAGAACAGAATTCTATAAATTGGGTTAGGAATGTGTGGGAAGACCCTGATGAAGCTGCCGACATTGAGGCCCTAAATTTTGATGAGTCTTCTTTGCCAGTGGGAGAGGTCTCCCCATTACCTGTGGAAGTGACCTACCTGCTCCCAGTGGAAATAGCCTCCCGCCTAGTGGTATTAGGCTTTGGATCAACCCTGCATTGCCTGAGGAATGGTAATGGCTCCAGTGAGGGAGTTGCCAGGCAAGACGAGGTGATTCTCCTCAGGACCCACCTCTACCACCCCTCTTTGCTTCTAGACCTTCTAGACTCAAGTCAACAGGCCCCTAAAGGGGAGGCCCAAAGTCTGACTCATGAGGAGATGCACTTCACTCCTTGAGTTTTCTGATCTGTACAAGCACAAATTCAGGGAGCATGCGCAGGAATGGATATTAAGGGGTTGGGATAATGGTAGAAGGAACATGAGATTGGATCAGGCTGAATTTGTCGGTATGGGCCCACCAGGCAGAGATCCTGCATTTGATGTTGCAGCTTGGGGAGTTAGCAAGGACCCTAACAATTTGTTTTGTTTGTTGGTTGAAATATGGATGAAAGATGGCCCAACACGAGTGCATTGGAAATGCCCCATCTCCCTTGCTTTAATGTACAGGAAGGGATTCAAAGGTTTAGGAAGATCAAAATGTTAGAGTGAATTTGTCATGTAAGACCTACTCAGTCACTGGGAGGATTCACAAGACATGCCTTTCACCAATACTTGGAGAAACAGGTTTGTGAAGGGAGCCCCAGCCCCTTGCAGAGCTTCGTGATCACTCTTCTCTGTAGGCCAGACCTTACAGTGGGAACCCCAGCCACTCAACTGCAAAACCTAAATCCAAAGGGAGTGATTGGATCCCAGGTTTGCAGGAGCCAAGTGATGGCACTCAACTACCACAGGCAAAGGCAAGCTGGGTGTAGTTGCTGCAATGGATAGCCGAGGCAAAGCAGCAATCAAAATAGTCTGACTTTTACATGCAGATGCCAAGATGGGAAAACAAAGCAAAACAAACAAACAAACAAACAAACAAACAAACAAAAGGTAGCCTGAGTTGGCTGGGCAGGCGTGCTGGCTCACGCCTGTAATCCTAGCACTCTAGGACGCCCAGGCAGGAGGATCCCTTGAGCCGAGGAGTTTGAGGTTGCTGTGAGTTAGGCTGACACCACGGCACTCTAGCCCGGGCAACAGAGTGAGACTCTGTCTCAAAAAAAACCTCTGACTCTGGCAGACCTATGGTCCAGTGGGCCTATTTGGATATTGGAAGCAGCATATTCATTATTTGGGTGTATCACTCTGGCTCTTTTACTAAGTAACTTGAAAAGTTACTGGTTTTGAATGGGGTCCAGAACAAGAGAAGGTCCTGCAACCCGTCTCCCCTTAGCACTTCGTTCATGTTGGGACGCGTTAGGGTGTCCTTAGGCACTGTAGAGATCAGGCTGAGGGGGAGCTGAATTTAAGATACATTCAGTTTGGAGGAAGTGGAACATATTTATATAGCTTACACTCATTTTTGTTGTTAGTTTAGTTATTGCCAGTCCTTTCAGTGTAGGAGTGGCTTCCAGGAACTCTACTACAGCAAACCTAACGAATGTCAAAAATGCCGAGTATTTAAGGTTTGGTGTTACTGCATGAGAGATCTTGAAATGCCTTGAAATCTTGTACCTTGTACATGAAAAAAGTTTGATACGGGGTTTCCCAAATTTGACAACTATCCTAAAATTTTATTTTATATCACTAAAACAAGTTTTGGAGGCAAACTAACTCTTTAAAACTAGAAAAATATGTCACAGCTTTCCCTTTGGAAAAAAAAAGAAAAACAAACAAATAAATAAAAATAGAAAAAAAATGAACATCCAGATTAAAGACTATATTATATCTTCATTTGCTACGTAAGAAATAATATTACAAACCATTGTCAAATGAAAAGGTGATCAAAGATCACCGAATTTTTGGAAAATGAGAAGATGGAAATACAGAGAGATTCATTCATTTGGCTGTTTGTTTAATCTCAAATATTTATTAGTTGCCTACTACATTTTCAAAAATGGTGCTCACAACTAGGAACTGAATGTGAATAGACGTAAATAGTCCTGGACATCAAGGTATTCATTCATGGTGTCGTGGCTCATGCCTGTAATCCTAGCACTTTGGGAGGCCAAGTTGGGAAGATTGCTTGAGGCCAGGAGTTTGAGACCAGCATGGACAACATAGTGAGAGTCTGCCTCTAAAAAAATTATTTTTTTAAATTAGTTGGGCATGGTGGTGCACATCTGTAGTCCTGGCTATTTGGGAGGCTGAGGCAGGAGGATCACTGGAGCCCTGGAGTTCTAGGTTGCAGTGAGCTATGACTGTGTCATTGCACTCTAGCCTGGGTGACAGAGCAATACCCTATCTCTAAAAAAAAAAAAGAAAGAAAGAAATCTGTCTAAATTGGAGGAGTAACCCAGATGAAAAGGGGAAGAAAGAATGAACTACTCAGTAGAACAGTAGGATCAAAAGTTTTGTGGTGGAAAGGTGGAAGGTTCTTGTTGACTTTAAAGAACAATAAAACTCCAGTGTAGCTAGCAGCAAGGCATAAGTAGCAGGAATGTGCTGAATACGTACAGCAAACTAGTTTTGCCTGTTTTGAAACTTCATATAGCCATCCGTCAGTATCTGCAGGGGAATTGGTTCCTGGACATCCATGAATACCAGACATCCTCAGATGTTCAAGTCCCTTATATAAAATGGTGTAGTGTTTGTACATAACTGATGTACCTCCTTCTTTGTACTTTAAATCAACTCTTGATTACTTATAATTCCTAATACAATATAAATGCTATGTAAATAGTTGTTATACTGTATTGTTTTTATTTGTATTTCTATTGTTGTTTTGTTATTTTTAATTTTTTTCCCCTGGATATTTTCAGAGTTGAATCCATGGATAAGGAACCCGTGGTGAAGAAAGGCCAATTGTATAAGTGAAATTTAGAGAGCGCAACATACATGCTTTTGTGTCAGGCTTCTTTAACTCAGCATAAAGTTCGGGAATTTATCCGTGCTACTGCACATATTTATAGGAGTTTGTTACCGAACATTATTCCATTGTGAAGACATACCACAACTTGTCTATTCACCTACTGATGGACATCTGGATTAGTTCCAGGTTTTGGCTGTTGTCAATAGAGCTGCTACGAACCTTCTTGTGTAATATATGTGAGATTTTCAGTTCACTGTTTTTCCCTCCTGTTTTTACACCTAGAGTGTAAAAGCAAGAATATGCTCTATGTTGTACAGCAGTTTTAATAAAAGTGCTAAGAACAATTTAATACCTACCTGATTCTTTTTTTGTATTTATGAAAACACTTGGGTTCTAGCAACTACAGATAAGAAGAGCTGGGTCAGATAATTCAGCACAGCCACAGCAGGAGACTGGCCTGAGTTCCATATCACCAGCATCTGCTATGCAAGCCATACTTTGAGATGGAAACTGTCCAGATAGGAAAGGGCCTTTGCTAATGCTTGAAGGCAGGGAACTGATCTTGACTATGCCCTTAAGTTTAATCAGGAAACTGTAACTACCAAAGGACTCTTTGCCCATGGCCAAATGGTCTTAATCCTGCTTTCCCTTCCCTACTTCCCCCAAAGGACTGACCTGATAGCAAAGATCTGTAATGCTAGCTTTGCTGTACAAGCCCATGGCACTTCAGTATATCTGCATATTCAGAAGCAGCTGAACACGGTCCAGCATTACCACCACTCCCGCGCTGAGCCTGCTGGGTAAGGTCAACTGCCACTCCCATTTGCATCTCTGTCTGGTGACTCTAATCTTAGTCACTTTAAATTGAAGTACAACACTGTACAGACATGACAATATTAAGAGTATCTGTCTTCAGTGTATTTTTCATATTTCTATGTATAAATAAAGACAGTATTTTGAAGCATTTTTTTTCCCTTTGAAAAGAAACATGTCTTTCTGCAGGAATTTTTTTGCCAGGGAAGATTTCTAAGGCCTTTTCATATTTTGCTTTCTTTTTGTTTCTGATATATTTCTTCTTTATTTGATACTTTTTTTCTTTCTTTAGCTCAAAGTCAGCCTCCCCTCCTAGCCTCCTAGATAATGCATTCTTTTCACACATCTAACTAGTGCTTCCTAGCCCATCATCTTCTCGAACTATTCTCCCGATTTCTCTCACATGTATCCTTCTGTGCTACTGGCAGTGTTTTTCCTCTCAGCCTTTCCTTCTTAGTTTCTAAATAGCACAGTTGAGTATGCATAGTATGTACCAAAGAGAGTTTCTTTTTCTTGTGATATGGTGAACCTGTAACAGAAGAAACCTTCCTATAAAACATTTAAAGGCTGGGTGTGGTGGCTCAGGCAAGTAATACTAGCACTTCGGGAGGCTGAAGCAGGAGAATCGCTTGAGGCCAGGAGTTTGAGATTGTAGTGAGTTTTGGTCACACCACTGCACTCCAACCAGGGCAACATAGCAAGACACCACCCATTTTTAAGTAAATCAAAGTGCTTAAAATCTGAATGAATGACACTTAAAACTACTTTGTTGAAACATCAACCTGAGGGGAGGAAAAAAAGATATCTAACATTTTGTTATTTCCAGTCTGTATATTAAAAAGAAAAGTCATCAGAAAGAAAAAACCAAAATATCCAGAAGTGCTGTAAAAAAAGTAACAAACATTCTTTTTAAATGCACTTTCAGCAAGAAAGTGAGTGTAATAGACTGCTTAGAGGTCAGAAATTCCTCCCATCCCAATGTGCATGCCCTTTTGCAATGTGACTTTGCTGCTGCTCCTATAGAGAGATAGAGTCTGTCTCCTCACGCCTTAAACTTTGACTGCCCTTGTGTTCTAACACCAACTGGTATGCAGTAATACAATTCAATTCTGGTGCTAAGCACCTGGAGTTACTGTGAGAATCCACAGGTTAAAGGGCACAATCTCCAACGTGATTGCCCCTACTTCAGATGCCAGGCAGAAGTGGAGTCCCCCAACCACCTATACTTCTGACCAACAAGCTACGAATCTAGAGAGTTCCCAGGATGCCCCTCAGGTTCAGTAATTTATCAGAATGACTCACAGAACTCAAGAAAGTGCTAAAGTTACAATAACAGTTTTATTACAAAGGATACTAATCAGGACCAGCCAAATGAAGAGACACATAGAGCAAGTTCTGGAAGGTTTCTAAAGGCAGAATTTCCATGCCATTTCTCTATGGAATCAGGGTGTATCACTCTCTTGGGTCATCAGTGTATTCACCAGTCGGGAAGCTCAACCGACCTTCAGTGTCCAGAGGCTTTAATGGGGTTACATTACATAGTCGTGACTGATTGAGTCATTGGTCATGTGATTGAACTCAATTTCCAGCTCTTCTCCCCTCTACAGAGATTGGGCTGGCTCAAAGTTTCCATTCTCTAATCACTTGGTTGGTCTTTCTAGTGACCAACTCCATCCTGAATCATTTCATCTTTTGGCACAAACTCAAATGTTATCCAAGGGGCTTATGAATAACAAAGATATTCATATTAACTCAAGAAATTCCAAGGATTTAGATTCTCTCTCCCAGAATCCAGGGGTAAGGGGTAGTCACATTTTTGATTGTACAACACCTTGTAACCAGTAGAATGTGGTGAATGTGACTTCTGGAGAAAAACATTAAGAAATGCTATAGTTTTCTACTTCACGTTTTTGGAACGAAAAGCACAACCTATAAAAGAAAAAAATTATAAAATTGGACTTCATCAAAATTAAAAATGATTGCTCTTTGAAAGACACCTAAGAAAATGAGAGGCAAGCCACATAGTGAGAGAACTTGTAGCTGATTAAAAAAATTTTGTAATCTAGAGTATATTTTTGAAAAACTCTTACAACTCAATAAAAAGAAGACAATATGATAAAAGATAGGCAATGGTACAAAGTAATTTGAGGAGAAAAAAAGATAGGCAAAAGATTTGAAGTGACAGTGCACAGAAGTAGATATATGAATGGCCAACAAGGACATGGAAATATGCTTAACATCATTAGTCATTAGGGAAAAACAAATTAAAACCACAATAAGATAGCCATTGTGCTAGAATGGCTAAAATTAGACTGATAATAACAAGTGTTAATAAGAATGTGGACTAACTGAATTCTTTTATATTGCCAGTGGGGATGCAAAAGACTCATTTTGGAAAAGTTTAGCAGCTTATTATAAAGATAAACATACATGTATTATACAATCCAAGAATCCCACTCTTAGGCATTTATGCAAGAGAAATGACAACAACGTCTGCACAAAGACTTATATATAAATATTCATAGCAGCTTTATTTATAATAGTCAAAAATTGGAAATGGTTAAACTAATTGTGATATACCAATAAAATCAATAAACTACTGAAATACTCATCACATAGAAGAATATCAAAACCATTATGCTAAGTGGAAGAATCAGACACACAGAACATGTTGTGTGATTTCATTTATATGAAATTCCAGAAGAAGCAAAAGTATAGTGACATAAAGCAAATCAGTGGTTGTCTAGGGCCGGGAATGAGGGAAAAGGATTGACTGCAAGTGAGAACAAAGGAACTTTTTGGAGGGATGTATAAATATTGTATATCTTAATTACATGATATGCTTACATTTATCAAAAGTCATTGAATTATACACTTGAAGTGAGTGAATTTTACTGTATGTAAATTATACCTCCATAAAGCTGATGAAAAAAGTGGTCTGTTGTCAGTATACTCCGGCAAACACAAAAACTTCTCTGGAGGGATAATCTTCACAAGATTACCAAAGACAAAGCCCAACTGAACGTGAGATTACCATACAAAAATTTCAAAACACAGAGGGAAACTGCTATTTTCCACTAATAAACAAAAATCAGCAAAATGAGATCCCCCAAAGGATGGCACATAACTAGACTATTCACTTAGAGACTATAAAACAAATATATATTAAAATAATGAGGGGATGAGTATGTACATACATAATGAGCGCGATTTGCACCGTCTGGGGGATGGACACACTCGAAGCTCTGACTTGGGGGGGCTTGAGAGGGGGAAGGGCAACATACGTAACTTAAACATTTGTACCCCCATAATATGCTAAAATAAAAAATAATGAAAACATAAAATAAGGAATTAAAAGCATAAAAACAAGACATTATCAAAAAAAAGACCAGACAGCTTTGAAAACAATACCTCCTACATACACACACACACACAAAAAGAAAAAAATCACAAATAGAATTTCTAGAAAAGAAAATGTATTGAAATTTTAAGAATTATGGACAGGTTTAGCAACTGATTAAGCCAGCTAAAGAGAGATTTAAGGAATTGGAAAACTGATAAAGGGAAAATATACAGAAAATGATAGAGAACTAAAGAAATGAAAAATATGAAAGTTAACAGACTTGGAGACTAGAACAAAAGGGTTAATATATTTCTAACAGTGGTTCAGAAGCAGAGAATAAAATAAAATGAAGTATTCAAAGAAATAATGACTCAGAATTTTCTAGAATCAATGGACTACAGTGAACAATGATATTTTTTGTATGGTTTACAAGACCTCAAATGAAAGCTCCTCTTAAGCTTTTTATTTTCTTAAATTCTTTCTTTCTTTCTTTATTTTTTGGAGACAGAGTCTCACTCTGTCACCCAGACTAGAGTGCCGTGGCGTCAGCCTAGCTCACAGCAACCTCCTCAAAATCCTGGGCTCAAGCAATCCTCCTGCCTCAGCCTCCCAAGTAGCTGGGACTACAGGCATGTGCCACCATGCCCAGCTAATTTTTTTCTGTTTTTAGTTACTCGGCTAATTTTTTTTTCTATTTTTAGTAGAGATGGGGTCTCGCTCTTGCTCAGGCTGGTCTGGAACTCCTGACCTCAAGTGATCCTTCTACATCAGCCTCCCAGAGTGCTAGGGTTACAGGTGTGAACCACCACACCTGGTCCTCCCCTAAGCTTTTGAATTTTTTTCTGTCAACACTCCCTTAACTGTACACTTCACTCATTAATTATGATAAACAATATAAGAGGAGGAGAAGCTTGGGGGTGGAAATAGCAGGATATTAGTGAATTCAGTTTTGAATTAGTGTTATCTCTTGAACCCTGAACTTTGAGCATGCTGTTCCCTCTGCCTGAAATAAAATATTTTATTAATATGCCTGTATTGGTCACTATTTTTTTTCTTTTTTCTATTTTTTTCCCCTCTCCTCCCTGGTCACTATTTTTTTTAAGTATTTAAATTAAATAGTTGGAACCTTCATTTTGTAGTTAAGGGAAAGTTTATTTTCTCCCATGAATTTCTCTACTCAGGATAAATCCAGTTATCCCAGGGGTTTACTCTGGCCTGAGAACAATTGCTTTAAAGAAACCAGAGGGCCCATTCCATTTGCTCTTTACAGATTGCTATGTCAGCCACGGAGGGGACCTAACCACTGGGTTTCCCCGGAAACTTTGGGGGCTGAAGCTCAAATGTCCTCCCTTGAAGCTGGGGCTCTGTTACTACTGCTATAGCTACCTCGCTCAGCACCACCACGGCATGGGTAGGCAGACAGACACTGGAGGCTCAGTGTACTGTCTCTGTGGACTTATACCTAAGGATGGTGTCACCACCCACTACTCCTACTCCTCCTGCAGTCTCCATAGCTGTTCCCCACAACCTCCCTGTGCATTTTCCTGTATGACCCTGCACGTATGATGATCAGCAATAAAATGAGAGGTCCCGTTTGCTCCTCACTGTGGTTGGCCCAAATCACTACAGACACACGGAGCCGGCCATCCTCTCCATCGATGCCTCCAGGGCCAGAATCGAAGTCACTAAATCCTGATTAATTCCATCTCCTCTCCCCACTCCCCACTTGTGCCCTCTTTTCCATCCCTCCTGCCCCCACCCTGGCTCAGGTCCTGAACATCCCTTATCCTGAGGGCCACAGTAGCTTCCTAATCAGTGTGGTGCCTTCGCTGTCGTCCAGGCCGCTCTGCTCCCCTCCTCACCGCTGGCACATCCGCACTCTTCCCAGTCTTTTCGCGGGGGACTCTTGCTGAAGTTTCAGAACTGATTCTGTGCTTTCCCTGCTTAAGGTCACGTCACGGTGAGTCAGAGAGAGCTTGACTTTCAGAGCTTGCTAGCATCTTAGCATTCCTGTCCTTCAGTTTCCTTTCCTATGATACAGAGATAAATAACAGTATGCATCTCATAAATTTATTTAAACATTTTTTTTAGCCCATGTATTTGACAAATTGTTAGACAAATTTGAGGATTAAATTATATAATGTGTGTTAAGTACCTAGCATAGGACAGGTGCGGTGGCTCACGCCTGTAATCTAGCACTCTGGGAGGCCGAGGCGGGAGGATCGCTCAAGGTCAGGAGTTCGAGACCAGCCTGAGCAAGAGCGAGACCTCTCCTCCCCCATCTCTACTAAAAATAAAAAGAAATTAGCTGAACAACTAAAAATATATAGAAAAAATCAGCCGGGCATGGTGGTGCATGCCTGTAGTCCCAGCTACTGGGGAGGCTGAGGCAGGAGGATCGCTTAAGCCCAGGAGTTTGAGGTTGCTGTGAGCTAGGTTGACGCCACGGCACTCTAGCCCAGGCAACAGAGTGAGACTCTGTCTCAAAAAAAAAAGTACCTAGCACGGTGCCTGGCATTAGTAAATACTCAAAATAATGGCAACAGTATCTCCTTTCCCTAGTTTTCTTCCTAATAACCTGTGATTAGGTCTAAACTTCTTTAAGTGAAATAAAAGATGTCTGCAACTACCCTAGGTCTAAAATGGGGCTGGCTCGTTCACACACAGTCTCCTGTGAGCATTCACCTCCCGTCTCCGGTGTTCACCCAGAACATTCTTGCTCTTCCTGTCCAGGCTTTTTGATCTTTTGACTTCTTACTAAATGTGTATCAGCTTTCTGGGTCTTTCTGACCTGTTTGGAATCATTTCACCACTCAACCAGTCTCAGTCCAACCCATTTGATTTTAATTTCACATTCTTACGTGGTTTTGGTGCAGTTGAAGTTTCAAACAGGGGCATTCTCATCAATCCACTCCTGGGTGCAACCCCCAACCTCCATACCCCAGGAATCCCACTTCAGTTACGGGACTGGACATAAAGTCCTCCAGTTTCCTTCCCTGCCTACCTCACCACGTCCCTGCCCTACACACAGCCCATCCTTTTTGATATTTCTATATTTGTCCATGCTGTTTCCTCCATTTGGAATACACTTTTCACTCTTGTTCACTTGGCAGAATCTGATTTAAGATCTGTTTCAAGCATTTCTACTGTTGCAAAATCTTGCTCAATTCTCCCTCTTCCTTTTCCTCCCCTGAAAGACAAGCATCATGTCCTATCCAGGCTCCTGCCAGGCATGTAGCCGGAGTGATAAGCATGTATTGCTTTTATAATGAGGAAAAGTCTATTTTACAGTGGAAATATAAATAGACTCCAATTTAATCAATTATTCTTTGAGCAGCTGTTTTTGAGGAAGGTGAGAATCATGACATTTGCTAATAATGGGAGAGCTATATTTGAAGAGAGTTTTCAATAATAAAGTGAGAACATGGCAGGTAGGGGACAGACTTCTGGGCAGGACACTGTGGAAAAATGCACAAAGGGAGTGACCACGGTCAGAGCTATCCCAGAAAGAGAATCCAGCCAACTCAGGTTGAATTGATCCCTCAATTGGCATCGCTGGGGTGGTACCTCTCCTTGAGGTTATAGGAGGCAGGCACATTATCTTTAAAATGGTGGTTGGCACAAAACAGCTTCATCAAAATGTCCATTGAAAATTAGATTAAAAAAGGAAGTAGTAGCAGAGAGTGAACTGAGACATCCTTTCCTTGACTTAGAAAGAAACATAAAATAAGAGAACAAAGATAAAAGACAAAAAGAAGGGATAGGAGGGAGTCCAGGCAATTTTGGGGGCCACAGCTCCAAAGTGTGGAATACATGGATGTATCTCTCGTAGGACCTCCACCAAGGAAGAATTAAATCCAATTAAGCCTGCCATTGCTAAGGTGTAAACATCTTAGCTTTATTGGCAGATAGGCCTAGCTGCTGTTTGTTAGGTCACTTTATTTTATTTTATTATTTTTTTTGAGACAGAGTCTTGCTTTGTTGCCCAGGCTAGAGTGCCGTGGTGTCAGCTTAGCTCACAGCAACCTCAAACTCCTGGCCTCAAGCGATCCTCCTGCCTCAGCCTTGAGATTAGCTGGGACTACAGGCATGTGCCACCATGCCCGGCTAATTTTTTTGTTTCATTTTTAGTTGACTGGCTAATTTTTTATATTTTTAGTAGAGACGGGGTCTTGTTCTTGCTCGAGCTGGTCTCAAACTCCTGACCTTGAGCGATCCTCCCTCCTCGGCCTCCCAGAGCTAGGATTACAGGCGTGAGCCACTGCGCCCGGCCTGTTATATCACTTTATTTGGGGTCAAACACTGCTATTTCTTCTCTTGTAAAATATGCCAGCTCTATCTTTATTATAAGAATTCTAAGAAGCATATAGAATAACGTAAGTATTTTTCTAGATGACTCTTTTCTTCCTAATTCCCTCCCCAATTTTGTGCCATTCTAGGACAGTAGCTTTCAACTGGGGGTGCCCCTCAGAATTACCTCTGGAACTCTCTAAAAAAATACATGCTGTTCCCCATCACAGACCTATTGAATCAGAATTCCTGAGATTAGGGGTTTTGTTTGTCTTTAATCCTTTTATTGAGATAATTTTGCATACAATGAAATGCATAGCTCTTAAGTACTCAGTTCAATGTATTTTGACTGTTGTATATACACAAGTAACCATCACCCAAAACAACATAAAGAACATTTCCATTATCATCAGAGAACTCCCTTGTGCCTAGTCCAGTCACTTTAGTGCCTACCACAGGCAAACACTGTTCTGATTTCTATTACCATAACTTAGTTTTGGTATGTCAGGATTTTAAAAATTACAAGTAAGTGTATAATGAATGAAGTAGAGCTACATGAATCAATACGAATAAATCTTAAAAAGTCAATGCCCAGAAAACTGAGAAAAAATGTTTTAAAAACATAGTAATAGGAAAAAAAAAACATGTTGCATAAAAATATGGTAAAATTTATTTCATTTATGTAAATTATATACAAATTAAAAGTAGGCCGGGCGCGGTGGCTCACGCCTGTAATCCTAGCACTCTGGGAGGCCGAGGCGGGAGGATCGCTCAAGGTCAGGAGTTCGAGACCAGCCTGAGCAAGAGCAAGACCCCGTCTCTACTATAAATAGAAATAAATTAATTGGCCAACTAAAAATATATGTAAAAAATTAGCCGGGCATGGTGGTGCATGCCTGTAGTCCCAGCTACTCGGGAGACTAAGGCAGAAGGATCGCTTGAGCCCAGGAGTTTGAGGTTGCTGTGAGCTAGGCTGATGCCACAGCACTTTACAACCCAGGCAACAGAGTGAGACTCTGTCTCAAAAAAAAAAAAAAAAAAAAAAAAGTAGGCAAAAAAGCAATATTTATTCTTAAAAATTTTCTTTTTTTAGGAACAGAGTCTCACTATTTCCTATGTTGCCCAGGCTGGATTTGAACTCCTGGACTCAAGGGATTCTCCCAAATAGCTGGGACTACAGGTGTGTGCCACTGCACCTGGCTTTTGCCTGCAAAACATAAAGATGTATACGGAAATTATAACTATTAATTTCAAGATAGGAGCTGCCTTTGGTAGAGTGGGAAGGACTAAGAAATAGGGAAAGGTACTCAGAGGGTTTCAACAATATAATATTTTATTTCTTGGGCTGAGTAGAGGTAGCTGGGTGATTTTTATATTATAATTTGTACCTTTCTTTACGTTAGCAGTATTTCATAATAAAAATAAATATTTAAAATTACAAGGTGATTTTGACGTGCATGCCATTATAATCTGTAGATTCCAAGAAATATTCAAAATTTTAATAATTATATACTAATTATATTTCAAAAACCAGAGGTAATTGTTTCATCTTCTGTTCAAGGAGCACTTTTAACCTCTATTTTGGCTCTTACCCTATGGCCTACTATAATCCATTAAGTACATAGAAGTTTATATACTGCCTAAAAACAGGGATAGCGTCCTATTTAATCTTTTAGTCCTCTAAATACCTCATGTTACCTGCATGACACATAACAGATGTAAAATAATTTTTTTAAGTTGAAGATTCTAAACCTACCAACTGACCCATTTTTCCACTGGTTCTCCATCATCCTACAATATTTTAAGGCCTCTTGATGATATCTACAAACATCAATCTCGCATTCACCTCCTCTTCAAGGTCTTTGGGTTCAAAAGGAAAAGAACATCCCTAAGGATCTAGGAATACCCATCTCATGCTAGTCTTGTTATGTCACCACTATGACATTTTACATAGTAGAGAAGGAAAAAGTTGGTATAATAAGGAAGAAAGGAAAACAGGATAAAGGATTCTTGCTTGAGATACACAGATTTAGTTCCTGGAAAATGCTTGCATGTCATTCATCATGGCAACTACTAAGAGGTACAGAAAATAGTCATTTGATGTCAGAGAAGGCTTTGGGGGAAGCTTACGCATGAGTCAAGTCTTCAAGGACTCTCCATGTCCCTCGTACATTCCTCTTTATAGTATTTTTTACACTGTATTGCACCAGCTTACAAGTCTATGAATGCCTAGAGGGTAGAGTTAATACCTTCTGCATATTATATTTCCCATATCTGGTATATAGTATTGCCCAAGAGGTATGTATTGGAAGTAGAACAAGAAGGCAAGGACAGTGATAAAGGGCGAAGAAGAGAAAGTAAATGTGCTGGGCACCTAGCAGGGAAGAAGGAAAACAAATATGCAGAAAGATTAAAGGAAGAGAAATGAAGGCAAGAGGTACTAATTAGGATTACTTTCAGCTGTAATGACAAAAAACACAAAGAATAGCTTATGGAAGAGAGAAGTTTATTTTTCTCTTAAGTAAAAAAATTCTAGAGGCTGATATTCCAGTTCTGGTAAGTTAAGATGGCTTCACAAATCCTTCCTATTTTGCTACTTAGCCAGACTTTTAGATGTGGTTTTTACCTCATGATCCAAGATGGCTGCTTGACTTCCGGTCATCCTGTCCATTTTCCAACCAACAGAAAGGATAGAGGGGAGAAGTACTTGCCTCTTCAAGGACACGTTCTGGATGTGGCACACATTACTTCTGCCTACAACTCACTATCCAGAATTTAGACATGCCCATTCTTAGTTACAAGGGGGGCTGGAAAATGTAGTCTTTATTCTGGGCAGTCTCATGCCCAGATAAAAATCATAGATATTATTACTAAGGAAAAAGAAGTGAGATTAGCGAATCAAAGCTATGCATATTTTATTTTATCATACATTATAAATTTTTTTTGAAACAGAGTCTCACTCTGTTGCCCTGGGTAGAGTGCAGTAGCATCATTGTAGCTCACTAAACCTCAAACTGTTGGGCTCAAGTGATCCTCCTGCCTCTGCCTCCCAAATAGCTGGGACTATAGGCATACACCATGATGTCTGGCTAATTTTTCTATTTTTGGTAGAGACAGGATCTCACTCTTGCTCAGGCTGTTTTTGAACTGAGCTCAAGCGATCCTCCCGCCCCGGCCTCCCAGAGTGCTAGGATCACAGGAGTGAGCCACTGTGCCCAGCCCATTATAATGTTTTTAATATTTATTGAATAACAGGGAAATATTCTATAAAAATGTTTCTCTCTAAAACAAATTAAAGCTTATTGATCATTTTTCCCCTTGTAAAAGTCTTTCTTGTTACTTACTGTGAATTTAACAGTGGCATTTTTAAAAGCACGGACTCAGGAGTAGAAGGCCTGTATTTAATCATGGCTGCACAGTTTACTTGTGGCTGTACAACTTTGGTGAAGTCACTTAACCTCTCTAGGTGTAATTTCTTCATCTGTAAAGTGAGGATGATAATAGTACCTACTTTATAGGGTTGCTATAGAGACAAAATGTGTTAATACACATGAGAAAATAGAACAGTCAGTGCTTGATAAATGCTAACTTATTATTTATGGTTGAAACTTCAGAAAATTCAAAAAAATTATGAAGAGTAAGGAAAGGTAATCTATAATCTGACTTCCCAAAGACAATCAGTAGTAAAATGCTGATGTATTTACCAACATTCTAGCAATCTAGTTGCTGTGGGCATTTTTACCTAGTCAAACTCCGTAGGCACATGATCTGTGTCCTTCTTTAGCCCAGATCCTCTCTTCCCTCCTTCGTTGTGCTGTCGCAGGAAGCTGACCCATGAAGGCTCCATCTGTGGATTCTCGAGAGTTCTTCTATGTGGGTTTGCCCAATGGGAAACAATGTGTCAGGGTATATATTGTCCCTCTCCCTCAAGAGACTGTTGTGGGTTGGCTGTGTCCCTTTGCTGACGGTCCCAGCACTCGTCAGAGGCTCTCTGCGTGCAGCTGCACTTTCTGGGCTCTCCTCTTCAGGTCGAGGCTTGGTAGCAGCTGTTGAGAGACAGCGGCAACCAGTTCTGCAGTCATCCTTACGGGTTTCCTAAACCTTCTGTGATAATCCCTTTATTAAATCTCCTCAAATTACGCAGTTGGAGTATACCGTGTCCTTTCTTCTAGGACTTTGATACATAGGAGAATAAGAGTTTTTCTTTCTTCAAAAGATTAATTCTAGTAGCTACAGTGCCAAGGTGCTAACAATAATAGCGATTACCTAATGTGTATGTCAGGTATTTTATAGATTCCATTTTACTACTCCTCACTGCCCCCAGGGGTTGGTATTTTACACATGAGGGAAGTGACTTCTGGAAAGTCTGAAAACTTATTTGCCTGAGGCTACAGAGTTGATGAACAGCAAGGTCAGTCTTAATTCAGAATCTGTGTTCTTTCCATTAAACCGAGTGGTTCCAAAACCCAGCTAATCATCAGAGGAATCGAAGGAGCTTTTTTCCTCTATCTATCCCCCCAACTTAATTTAGTGGTCAAGAGTGAGACCCAGAAATCTCTAGTTGTTGTTGTTTGGGTTTTGTTTCTTTTTTTTTTTTCTTTTTTGAGACAGGGTCTCTCTCTGTTGTCCTGGCTGGAGCGCTGTGGTGCCATCATATCTCACTGCCACCTCAGACTCCTGGGCTCAGGCAATCCTCCTGCCTTAGCCTCCTGAGTAGCTGGGACTACAGGCATGTGCCACCAGCACACCTGGTTGATTTTTTCTATTTTTAGTAGAGACAGGGGTCTTGCTCTTGCTCAGGGTGCTCTCAAACTCCTGACCTCAAGCAATCCTCCCACCTTGGCCTCCCCAGAGTGCTGGGAATACTGGCATGAGCCACCACACCCAGCCCAGAAATCTCTATTTTTATAAAAGTTCCTCAGGGGATTCTGCTGATCAGCTAGATTTGGAAAAGAAAGCACAATATCACCTCATCTTAATGTACTTAGGCTTCCTTTTTATTGGATATTTGGATCATCTGTACATTTTATTGTTATAAATGAGACTGCAATAAAGATGGATATATATAAAGCTGACCAGGCACGGTGGCTCATACCTGTAATCCCAGTACTTTGGGAGGCCGATGTGGGAGGATTGCTTGAGGCCAGGAGTTTGAGACCAGCCTGGGTGAGAAAGCAAGAGCTCATCTCTCCAAATTTTTTTTAAAAAATTAGCTGGGCATGGTGGTGTGCACATGTAGTCCTGGCCACCTGAGTGGCTAAGGCAGGAGGATTGCTCGAGCCCAAGAGTTTGAGGCTGCAGGGAGCTATGATCACAACTGCACTCCAGCTTGGGTGACAGAGTGAGACCCTGTCTCAAAAAAAAAAAAAAAAAAAAGGAAAAAAAGGTTATATATAAAGCTTTGCCTGTATTTAGTATTGTTCACATAAGACAAGTTCCCAGAAGAGTGATTAGTGAACAAAAGATATAAATATTTTTAAGATGGTTGATATATTTCATTCAAACATTCATTCATTCAGCTACTCAAATATTCACTTAAAATTATGCATTCTTTCTACAAATATTTATTAGGCATATACCATGTGCCAAGCACTATGCCAGAGTTTTATTACTTTTCATTTATTTTATTTTTTTAAATTTTTTTATTTTTTTTCTTTTTTGATAGCAAGAAGTTTCTTTTTGCAGGAACAGAGTTTTGAAATACAATGGTGAACAAGCTACGTAGTATAAGAGATGGATATTAAACAATAATTATATAAATAAAATATTTAAATTATAATTGTGATAGGGTCTATGAAGGAAAAGTAAAGGGGAATATAACCCCTGGTTTGCATGTGATTAGTGAAGATATTTCTGAGGAGATGACATTTAGATTGAGGCTTGAAGAATGAGTAGACGTTAGCTATGCAAAGAGGGAAGAGAGAACATTCCAGGCAGAGGAAGTGGCATATGCAAAGGCTCAAAGGTGTGAAAGGACTTGGCAAGTTATATAAAATTAGATTTATGTTATAAGACATTCATGTTATGTGGCCATGGATATACCTCAGTCAAGCAGGAGTGAATAGGGAGGGATGGATTCGGCTGTTGTGGTGGTTCATGAAGATGAAGTAGACAGGAGATGACTGACAGCTTGAAGTTAAGTAGTGTTGGTAGAGATGATGAGAAGTGCACAGATTACAGTTTGTTTAGAAAGTAGGATCTAGATCTGGCGTGGTGGCTCACGCCTGTAATCCTAGTACTCTAGGAGATGGAGGCGGGAGGATCGCTTGAGGTCAGGAGTTTGAGACCAGCCTGAGCAAGAGTGAGACCCCGTCTCTACCGAAAATAGAAAAATTAGCCGGGCATGGTGGTGCACACTTGTAGTCCCAGCTACTCGGGAGGCTGAGGCAGGAGGATCGCCTGAGCCCAGGAGTTTGAAGTTGCTGTGAGCTAGGCTGACGCCACAGCACTCTAGCCTGAGGCAACAGAGTGAGTCTGTGTCTCAAAAAAAGAAAGAAAGAAAGAAAGAAAGAAAGTAGGATCTATAAGATTTATTAGTTAATTGTATGAGGGTGGTATCTTAGTTCATTTTCTGCTGCTGTAACAGAATATTACAGATTGACTGATTTATGAAGAAAAGAGATTTATTTAGCTCACAGTTCTGGAGGCTGGGAAGTCCAAGATGGAGGGGTTGCATCTGACGAGGGCCTTCTTGCTGCTTCGTAACACAGTGGAGGGTACCGCCTGATGGGGAGGCTGGCAGCACGTGTGAGAGAGAAAAAGAGGGCTGGACTCTCCAGATGACTGACCCACTCTCTCAATAGCAGCACTGATCCATTCATGAGGGCAGAGCCTTCATGACATAATCGCCTCTTAAATATCTCACCTCTTAATACTGTCACAATGGCAATTAAACTTCAACATGAGTTTTGGAGAGGACATTCAAACCATAGCAGGTGGTATAAAAAAAGAAGTTGTCCAAATGAATCCCAGATTTCTGGCATAAAAGACTAGCTGAATGATGTTACTGACCAAGATGGGGAGAGAGGAGGTTTGCAAGGGTGTCATCACCAGTATGATTTGGCAATATTAAGGTTTTTTTGTTTGTTTGTTTGTTTGTTTTTTTGAGACAGAGTCTCGCTTTGTTGCCCAGGCTAGAGTGAGTACCGTGGCATTAGCCTCTAGCTCACGGCAACCTCAAACTCCTGGGCTCAAGCGATCCTCCTGCCTCAGCCTCCCAAAAAGCTGGAACTACAGGTGCAAGCCACCATGCCTGGCTAATTTTTTGTTTCTATTTTCAGTTGACTGGCTAATTTTTTTTTTTAATTTTTAGTAGAGATGGAGTCTCACTCTTGCTGAGGCTGGTCTCGAACTCCTGAACTTAAGTGATCCTCCTGCCTTGGCCTCCCAGAGTGCTAGTATTACAGGTGTGAGACACTGTGCCAGGTCTTTTTTTTTTTTTTTTTTTAGACAGGATCTTGCTTTGTCACCTGGGCTAGAATGCAATGGCATCATCATAGCTTACCACAACCTCCTGGGCTCAAGCGATCCTCCTGCCTCAGCATCCCAAGTAGCTGGGACTAAAGGCATACATCACCATTCCCAGCTAATTCTTCTATTTTTTGTAGAGACAGGGTCTCGCTCTTACTCAGGCTGGTCTTGAACTCCTGGCCTCAAGCGATCCTCTTGCCTCCCAAAGTGCTAGCCACTGCACCCAGCTGCAATATTAAGTTTTCAGATGACCAAATGTGTGATGTCTGAGTGGAGATGTTGAGTTTGGAGTTTGAGATAGGGATCTGGAGCTCAGAGCAGAAGTCTTATGTAGAGAAATTAATTTGGTATTTGAAGTCATGAAAGTGGGTAAAATTACCTAGAAAGAAGGTTAAGTGTCAAGAAGAGAGGGCCAGTAACTGAGCCTGGAAGACGCCAATGTTGAAAAGATGGGTAAAGAAGTTCCAAAAGAAAACTGAAAAGGAGTGGCCAGAGAAATAGGGTAAAAATCGGAAGTGTGTGTTGTAAAGGAAATCTAAAAGAAAAAAAAAAAAAACTCCTGGAAAGCTATCAACTAAGTCAAAAGTTCTTTTTTTTTTTTTTTTTTGAGACAAAGTCTAGCCCGGGCTAGAGTGCCGTGGCGTCAGCCTAGCTCACAGCAACCTCAAACTCCTGGGCTCAAGCAATCCGCCTGCTTCAGCCTCCCCAGTAGCTGGGACTATAGGCATGAACCACCACGCCCAGCTAACTTTTTCTGTTTTAATAGAGATGGGGTCTTGCTTTTGCTCAGGCTGGTCTCGAACTCCTGACCTCAAGCTCAGTCTGGTCTTAAACTCCTGACCTCAAGTGATCCTCCCGCCTCAGCCTCCCAGAGTGCTAGGATTACTGGCATGAGCCACTGTGCGCAGCCTAAGCCAAAAGTTTTTGATAGATCAAGTAAGATAAAAATGAAAAGCAGCAATTCAATTAAGCAAGAGAAGCTTTTGGAATGAGTTCAGAGATGAATGGTGTGCACAAAATGACATCTCATCAAATGAAATGAACAAGAATGATCACTGCAGCACTGTTTGTGGAAATAACCTGACTGTCCCTTAGGACTGCAAAGGATAAATGCTCTGTGACCTAGTCATAAAAGGTAATACTAAAAAGTACTCAGAATAAATGAACTAAAGTGACAAGTACAAACATGGGTAAATGTAAACGTTAACTTAAAAATGGGTCATAGATTTCAATGTAACATGTAAGACCATAAACTTTTAGAAAATAATTGAAAATCTTTAGGATCTCTGCCTTGGTGAAGAATTCCTAGAGACAACACTGAAAACATGATCCATAAAAATTTTAAAAAATCACTAAATTGGACTTCATCAAAATTGAAAACTTTTGCTGTGATTTTCAAATCACGTATCTGATAAAGGACTTATATTTAGAATATATAAAGAACACTCAACTCAACAGTAAAAAAACAAAACCAAATCCAATCAGAAAATGGGTAAAAGAAATGAAGAGACTCTTCACCAAAGAGAATATACCATACAGATGCAAATGAGCATGTGAAAAGATGTTCACCTTCACTTGCCATTACCAAAATACAAACTAAGACTATAAGCAGATATTGTTACACAGCTATTAGAACAGCTAAAACCAACAGTGACAATACCAAATGCTGGTGAGAACGCAGAAAAACTGAATTGCTCATATATTGCTTGTGGGAACACATCATGGTACAACTACTCTAGGAAAAAGTTTGACAATTTCTTTAAAAAACTAAACATACATCAACCATTCAAACCAGCACTTGTACTCTTGGGCACTTATCCCAGAGAAATGAAAATTTATGTTCACATATAAACTGTACATGAACATTCATAGCAGCTTTATTTGAAATAGCCCTAACCCAGAAACCACCAAAATGTCCGTTAAAAGGTGAATAGTTAAATAAACTATGGTACATTCATGCAATACTCAGCATTAAAAGGAACAAACTATTTTTTTTAACCCCCAAAAATCATCCATAAAAAAAGGAACAAACTATCAATACACTCAACAACTTGGATAGATCTCAAGGGCATTATGTTGACTGAAAAAGCCAATCTCAAAAGGATACATATTGCATGATTCCATTTATATAATTTTCTTAAAATGGAAAATAGATTAGTAGTTGCCATGGTTTATCGGGTGTGCACGTGTGACTACAAAGGGGTAGCACAAGGAAGACCTTTGTGTAATGGAATGGTTCTGTGCCTTGGCTGCAGCGGTGGTTACACAGATCTACACGTGTGTCTACCATGGCGTAGAACTACACACATACACTGTGCCAGTGTAACTTATCTGGTATTGCTCTGTAGTTATGTGAAACGGAACTGGTGGGGGAAAATGGATGAAGGGAACAACCAGACCTCTCTTTATTATCTTTGCAACTTCCTGTGACACTATAATCATTTCAAAATAAGAAATTTTTAAAAATATAATGACCCATAAGAAGCAATTTGCATATATATGCATACACATATGTATTTGTTATAACATATATATGTAAAATTTTAAAACAAAAAGAACCCCATAATATATATTGTTTAGGGCTATATTTGTTTACTTTAGCTTAACCCAAATGAAATTGCTTACTTTATAATTCAAAATGATCAAATAGTAAAATTTCGCATAGTTAAACCCAATGACAAAGGTCAAATACATGTAAGGATGGTAATAACACACATCAATTTTAGGATAGTGATGACCTCAGGGAAAGGAGGGAGAAGAGAGGGGAATTAGGCTTTTGGAAGATCCATAATGGAAAGCATGTGTAGAAAAATTAAGAAGGTTGTCTGCAAAAAGAGCAGAGAAATGACCCAAGTTGGGAGATGGGGAAACGGAATTCAGGAGGAATTTTTGTTTGTTTTTGTTTTTATGTCAGGAAAGACTCTATCACATTAAAATATGGAAGAAAAGATCCAGTGAGTCATCAAAGTGAGAAAAATTGTACAGGCAAGCTGGAAAGACTGGAGGTTATGGTCAATGAATAGTGAAAGACTGAATATACAAATACACAATGGCCAGACCAGATATTATGACAGAACTCTGAC
>CAUYRT010093952.1:0-24158 GCA_963574885.1 Lepilemur ruficaudatus
TAAATACAGGTTGTGGAACATTTTATTAAACAATTGTTTTGGATTCCTCAAAATATTGATAAATGTCAGATATAAAAACGGTAGAGAGATTTTTCTAGACTGAATTAAAGGAGACTAAGAAAGTCTGATCTGATAACCAAATGCAATGCATTATCTCTGGATCCTGGATCCAAAAAAAATAAATGTAAAGCACATTTGGGGGAAGTTCATAAAATTTGCGTGTGTGTTCTATATTTGATATTATTGCATTAATATTAAATTTTGTGAAAATAATAATTTTGTTATGATTATGAAATTCTGACTTTTATAGTCATTTCTGAATGTTACCTTCTCATGAGCAAAAAATTTTTTATGAAATTCAATTTAACATTTTTTCTCTCATAACTAATGCTTTTTGTGTTCTATCTATGAAATCTTTGCCAACTCCAAGATCATGAAGATATGCTCTTTTTATTCTTCTTGAAATTTAACGTTTCTGGTTTTAAGTTTAGGTCTTTAATTTATCTCAAATTAGATTTTGTGTATGGAGTGAAGTATGTGTCAAAGTTCATTTGTTTTATTTGTTTTCTTCCATATGAATATTCAGTTGTTCCAGCAGCATTGCTAAGTCCTTTGGAAATTGACTTGCAACATTAGCTGATCTTGATTTATTTTTATTTATTTACTATAATATAATTTTTTTTTTTTGAGACATGGTCTTGCCCTTTGGCCTGGGCTAGAGCGCAGTGGCATTAGCACACTCACTGCAACCTCAAACTCCTGGGCTCAAGGGATTCTCCCGCCTCAGCCTCCCAAAGTGCTAGAATTACAGGAGTGAGCCACTGTGCCCAGCTTGATTATTTTCTAAAAATGTCATATAGACAAAATGGCTAAAAGTGCAGTCATCCTTCAGTAGAGGAGGGAGATGGGTCCTAGGACCACCCGCATATACCAGAATCGACATATACTCAAGTCCTGCATTCAGCCCTGCGGAACCTACATATAGGAAAAGTTGTCCCTCCACATAGGTGGGTTTCCCATCCTATAAATACCATATTTTCAAGCTGTGTTGGGTTAAAAAATCCACATATAAGTGGACCTGCACAGTACAAGCCAATGTTGTTCAAAGGTCAACTGTAATACTAAAAATGTTCTCTTTCCCTTTGATTATAACGTAAAATCTGTAAAATTATAGTTTAATATGCATGTAAATAAATATAACTTTAAACAACTTATGTGTATGACTTTATACACAAATATCTTACTAATTTAGGTAAAAGTCCATCTGAATAAGTAGACACTTATTATAAAAAGTATTTTAAAAATTATTATATGTTGAAGCTCAATTATTGTTACTTGCATTTAATCTGAATAATTCTGAAAATCCATGAAATTTGCCAAGTAGAAAACTTCGAATACTTGGTAATTTCAATTTTGTAACAATTTACATGTATATTCACATTATTTCTGTGCTGGTAAAGTGTTTTTCAAAGGCCCAGAAGTCCCTTTTTTTCCTGCATTGATCTCGCAATCTTGTACTGCAATCTTTAGAAACACTTTCTTTTAAGTGCAAAAGTAAACACCAACCCCTACGTGTCTATCACAAGTGGAGTCAAAATGAAAGCAGTTTTGCTGTAACATGGTATTATGCCTGAAGAGATAAGTACATACTGGCAAAAGAGGAAGACAAGCTAAGAATCAACAGTAAAATTGTATAAGTCATCAGTTTCCATTACAGAAATGTCACATAAAACTTTCTTCTTTCTGTTTTGAATTGATTTTAGATTCCCTGAGTTTCGCTTCAGGTTTATGTTTCAGCCTTAAATGATCAAACACCAGTTCTCTGGGCTTGGCTTTCTTACTTTCTCAGGAATTCAAGCCAGCTTAGGCAATTCAACTTAACCAAAATTAGTCAAACACTAGAAAACCCTCAACACACTGGGCCTGTCTCAGCCGTATGACAAGCTGGGCTTCAGGCTTCATTGCACTGATTTGTGGCACAGCAGTTAGCAGCGTGCTTGCGGAGGGGGCACTGAGTCACGGGAATGTTGGGAATGAGGTGGGGAGAACAGTCCAGGAGCAGTTCTTGTAATGGACTATGCGAGCAAAATATTTACTTTCACTGCTAAAGCCATTGTGGCAACTGAAATGACACATAGGCACTGGTAAAACAGTAGAATATTAGAAAGCTGTTGTCCGGGAAGCAGACAGCACTGTCTTAAAAATACCCTAACAGAAGGGACCTGGCAACATGGAACAAACAGCATGAATAAATACCAAGGTGGGGGGATGGGGAGAAAAAGAGTCCTGGAAAAGTGACCGCGAAACTGCAAAAATGACTATTTAGGACTGAAAGATTTCATGTGGAAACTTTTCTGCAGCTGTGACCATTTGTCTGTATTAAGAGACCTGTTTTGTGTTGTTCGGGGTTTTGACAAATTACAGTATCCTGTATTGTTCTCTCATCTTGTGGAAAGAAAGGGAAATGTAACTCTATATGTTCTTTATCTTGTATTTTTACATTTCCCCCAAATTCTCCTGAGCTCACCCAGAGCTGTAGACGAGATGAGAAAGCTTTTGAACTTTAATTGTATAGTCAGAGGGAAAGTTTTGGTCTTGAGGATTCTGAGTCAGTCTAATGGAAATGAAAGCTGTGCAGGCTGGAAACCCTGGCTTCGCTGCCCGAATCATGTGCAAGCCACGGAATGAGTGTCTGGGCTGGAGCTCTGAAGAGCCTTTCCACCCCTTTGCCCAGTCGTCCTTCCCCACAATTTCCACAACTGCTTACCCCAACCCTGCTTTCTGCTTGTTTTCATCCAACACAAATTAACACCTTCTCCAGGACCAATGTAAAGTTATAAAACAAACAATTCAGAAAGTATTACTACTTTTCAATGACCAATAGATGTGCTCCTTCTGTTTTTTAAGCTTGAGGAGGAGGATTTGGCATGATTTAGGCAAAAAGGAGAATATGCTTATGCTTGACTCTTTCCACCCTTTCTCTCTCTCTCCCTCCCTCTCCCTCTCTCTCTGTCTCAGACACACACACACACACACACACACACACGAATGCTGATTTTTTTAAAAAAGAAAAAAGTGTTTGTTTGCGATAGAGGGGTAACTGATTGGAAGAGAACTGAAGTGACAGAGTGCGTGTCTATCACCTTCTACTCATGGTGATTACATGGGATACAGAGGGAGAAAGAGGAGTTTCTGCCTCTTATTTCCAATTATGGACACAATCGTTACTTTTTATAATAGTCTCCATGGTGGGTTGAACTGTGGCCCCCAACAAGATATGCCCCTGTCCTGACCACCAGAGCCTGGGAAAAGGGGTCTCAGTAGATGGAGTTACATTAAGGAACTTGAGATAAGGTCATCCTGGATTATCTCAAGAAAGAATGTAAAAAAATGAATTTCTGTTATTTTAAGGTATCAAATTTGTAGTAATTTGTTACAGCAGGCTCAGGAAACTAATATAGCTAACTAAAGTCTTTATCAGTTTCTGTATCCACAATTTCTGTTACTCAGTTATTTATTCAGAAAACAAACAGGCAGTGTATCAGGCACTGAACAACGCATGAGAGATACAGAGTTAAAAAACAAAAAACTCGAGAGCTTTATAAACTGGTAGAGAGAATCAGACATGTAAACTAGGAAGTACAGTGAAGTATTACAGTGTCATTATTATGTGTGGGCCCAAGAAGGAAATAGTCACTGCTTCCTGGGGCGGTCACAAAAGGGTTCCAAAAAGAACACAGGGAAGCTGAGAAGGTATTTGCTGGCTGAGTGGGTTGAGAATGGGATGGAGGGAATTCATGGAAGAGAAAGCAGCATGGCAGAGGTATGGAGGTATGAAATCATGTAGCTTCTACGGGAACTGGATGTTTTTAAGTATATCTGGTAAGATTCCAGAGTAGGCATGGTGAGAGAAAATGCTAAGGGGTAAATAAGGGCCAGATTTTAGAGCACCACATCAGCCGAGACAGAGCGTTTGGAGTGCATCCTATGGAGAATGGGAAGCCACTTACGGGTTTTGAGCCGAGTGGCAACATGATCACACTTGTTTTTCAAAAAGATGGCTGTGATAGAGGTGGGCAGGGTTCCTTGGAGACTCAAGACCAAGACAGGGAGATTAAGAGAGTACTGATGTGGTTAAGGGGCAGATGATAAAGGCTGAACTAAGGTACAGTTGTGAGGCTGGAGCAGAGGAATGGCAAAAAAAGAGAAACAAAGCAGCCTGAGATAAGACAGAGTTTGAGTTAAAGAAGTAAGAAGCAGAGTAAATTCTATTATCGTACCCAATAGAGATGACAGTGTCAAGAAGGAAGTAACAACAGTCAGAAGCCATTGAGAAGCCAAGTAATGTGAAGACCGAGAGGCATCCGTTGGATTTGTCAATGAAGAGGCTACTGGTGACTTTGTCAGAGGAGCTGGAGGATAGATGTTATCCATGGCCACTGGAAACTGCTGGCAGGTCAGTTAGCATCAGCAAGACGACAGGGTTGGCCACAGATCGGTAGTTGTCAAAGTGAGTTCCCCACACTCTCCCAGCATTGACTGGGAATGTACAAATGCACATTCTCCTGTCCCACCCCTGCTGAACCAGACATACTGGGGTGAAGGTGGATAATCTGGGTTCTAACAGCCCTCCGTCACTGCTGGTCCTAAAATCTGAGCACGACTTGCACACACTAGGCTGGGTCTTACTACTGAAAATATGATCCACGGATCACATGGGAGCTTGTTACAAATGCAGAATTTTGGAACCTACACCTGACCCACTGAATCAGAGTCTGCGTTTTAACAAGATCCCTCGGGATTCAGTTGCACGGTGAAGTTTGAGAAGCACCATTGAAGGGCTTTAATCTCAATAGCTTCCTTGTCCAATATCTAAGATTACCTATTACCTGAATCCAGTAAATTGCTAATTCAAGGAATGGAAGAGAGAATTCAATATAACACACCAACATTTCCTCCTCTCAAGTGGGATAATAAGAGATAACAAATGAGCTATAGCTTAAATAAGACCACGAACATTGCGGGTGCAGCCAAATTAATGTAGGTGCTTTCTAGTTCTTTGGCATTCAATCGCAGGTTACAGAAATACATGTTTTTATTCAAAAGGATATAAAATATACTGGAGTTAATTATATTATTCTGATGGAAAATAATATCAGGCCATTAAAACTTCATTCAAAAATGTCTCTCAGTATCGTTGACAGAGGGAGTATATATGGGAATAGATCTTTTAAATGAGTAGTGGGAAATTGCTTGTGTTAGGAAACCAAGAACATTAAGATCTGTCCAATTGACTGTATGGAAAACAGAGCTTAATAAGAAAGAAACCAAGAACAATTATATTTACTTAGTGTAAATATAGTTTAGCCCAAAGGTTCTCAAAATGTCCTCAGACCAGCAGCGTTGACATCACCAATGAGCTTGTTAGAAATGCAAGTAATTGGGCTCTGCTCTGACCAATTGGATCAGAATCTCTGGGTCTGGGATGCAGGAAACTGTTTAACAAGTCCTCCAGGGGATTCTGATACACATTGACATTTGAGAAGCATTGGTTTAGGCACCAGAGACACTCTGTACAAAACACTTCTGCCTGCTTGTCTCTCTTCGCCTAAATCATCTCCAAAAATCTCTTCTCCATTTGTGTTTCCATTTACCCTTCAAGTCTTTTCATGGCTCCTTCTTTCCTTCTTCCTCTTTCTTCTTCCTCTATCTACCTATGTCTTTCTGTTCTACTTTTTCACTTCCTATTTCTTTCCTAGCTCACTTTAGCTTTGAATTGCCCTCTTGTCAAAGATGCATACAAATCTAGCACTTCTGCTCAGAAGTTTGCCAGCCTAAGCAAGTCTATCAGATACCCATGCTCAGCATTATGAAAGAAACGAAACAGTACATCAGCCACTTTGCTCTTGAAACAATGCAGCTTGCACATACGACAATATAGAACCAGTCACTGTACAGCTCTTTGGTACTGATGTGACTTTAATTAGCAAGAGCACTCATGACTGTCATGTGCTAATTGTCCACAAAAGTGTGCTGGCCGAGAAGAGTACGAAATTTTCAGCTTACAGGCAATTTACCAGAACACTTGGGCCCTATAGTAGGATTAAATGTTTGTGCCTTCACCATAGGAGGCTAATAACCACAACAGGAACCAATATTAATGTTAGAAAAACTGCTCTCTTTTGTATAGTGGAAATAGTTTGTCTTTATTATACAGTCTACCACTAATAATTCCTTATAATTATTTAGTATTAAATATGGTCCAGGCCCTTTTCTGTAAGCTTTACAGTTATTAATGTATTTAAATCTCCCCACAACTTTATGAGTTCAGGACAACCATCATCCTCATTTTACAGATGAAAGAATGGAGGAGGCATGAGGTTAAGTCACTTGTCTAGGGTCACCTTGCTGGATGGCATTTGCAAATAGGCAATCTAGCTTTGGGATTCTAGCCTGTAACTACTGTTTTACACTGCCTCTCAGGTGAGAATGAGCTGAATTATACTATACAAGACACATTTGAATTTCACGTTCCTTCGTATTTCACAAGAAGAGACCAGATTCACTAAGTATTTTTATGTCCTAACACTTTCAGCTGGAAACAGCATGGTTTGGTGGGACAAACACTAGCTTGGGAGCCAGAAGTCCTCGATTTTAATCCTGAGTTATAGGCAACTTGCCGGAAGGCTGTGGGGAAACTCACAGTTTTAATCTTAACAGATCATAATTTCTTCTCTTGTGAAAAGAGAATGTTAGACTTCATTAGATCATATTTGTGGCTCTTTCCAAATCCAACATTCTGTGGATTCTAAGAATGAAACACAGTTCCAGGAAATAATTAGGCTTAGGAATATAATGATACACAGAAGCATAATTAATCATAATTAATCAATTTTCTAATTATTCTTTTAACTATAACATAACCAATAACTCAATATGGCATAATTCTTGGTTACTAAAGCAGGGCAGGAGTGTTTGCTACTATGTGAGCAACATGCATAGAAATAAATAAAGGCTAAAGTATATTTGCTCAATATAATAAAGGCCAGAGGTGAGGGATTATAATAATATCCTACTGCTGCTGTAACAAATTTTCATAAATTTAGTGGCTTAAATAACACAAGTTTACCTTATAGCTCTGGAGGTCTGAAATCTTCAATACGTCTCGCAGGGCTAAAAGCAAGCATCAGCAGGGATGCATTCCTTCTGGAGGCCTAGAAGACCATCCGTTTCCTTGCCTTTTCCAGTTTCTACAGACTGCCCACATTCCTTGGTACATGGCACCCTTCTTCTCCATTTTCAAAGCCAACAATGACAGGTTGAGTCCTCCTCACATCACATCACTCTGACCCCTTCTACCTTCCTCTTTCACTTACAAGGAGCCTTATAACTAAAGAAGTGCACCTGTGGATCCAGGATAACCTCTGCATCTCAATATCCTTAATGTAACCACATCTGCAAAGTCCTTTTGCCATGTAAGATAACCCAATAGAGGTTTCAGGGATTAGAAAATGGACATCTTTGTGGGGGACGGAGGCATATTTTGCCTACCATGGAGATATTTTAGTGTTCCCCAGGAAGCCTTCTAATTCATGTATTTAAAAACAAAACATTGTTCATAAGAAAAAGGAAAAAGATTCAATTCTGAAATATTGTAAGATGTCTTTCAATTTAACAATAAATTCACACCTAAATAATGAAGTTCATATGTTCATTTATTGAAGATTTTCTAGAGCTAATGTTGTTTTAAGTACAAAGAATGTGAGAGCCCAAAAAGACCATAGAGAGTATCCAGTGAAGTCAAATGTCCTTGTTGTATAGATGAGAAAACTAAGGCCAAGGGAAGCTCACCTAGGGACAGAGGTGAGCTTGAAGCCTCCTGGTTTGATTCCCAAGTCTAGATCTCCTCTGTTATTAAACCTTTAGGCTGCCTCTCATTTTTTTCATTCTATGAATCATTCCTGAGACTTTTGTGCAAAATTTCTTCACTTAATGGTTAAGGAAGAATCTTAGCTAAGCATTCTTTGGCATACCAGGCAACTCAGACACTGTCCACTAGCTAATACTAATGATTAAAGCAGGTTTCTGACTCTTTCCCCTTCTTTAGGGAAGTGCACAGAAGAGCAAAATACTGTAGGAGAAAAAAAAAAAGTCTTGTCTTTTGATTGCCATGTGAGGATAAAGAGTAGGAGGAAAACTATGCTGTGGTAAGGGAAGTAGCTGAACCAGAGATGAGGTGTTCATTGAAAAAACAGTTTGTAAATTCCACTTTTTAACCTTAAAATGTATCAAATGCAATGTGTTAGAAGTCATGCTAATGAAAAGATTTAATTTCATATGGACTGTTTATAAAGCAAAAATTACATTTAAAACAAAAATGTGAGAGTTAACAAACGTAGTTGAGTCCTTAATGTAATAGCCTTTCTAGGTCAAATCCTTGTTAGCAAAAGAAAATCTTGACTTCTACATGGCCCAGAACAAAGAGAGTACAACACCAACTCTAAACACAGGCAGCAGGAACAGCATTGCCAGCCCACCCTCACCCCCACGCCACCCCCAAATTTTTCCTTTCCCTAAAATGCATAAAATTTCAGCACCTCCTTGGAGAAGAGCAATAAAGCCATTCTGAAATTCTCCTGTTCAAAAACCCCTATCAAGGCTGGGCACAGTGGCTCATGCCTATAATCCCAGCACTTTGGGAGGCTGAGGCAGGAGGATCTCCTGAGGTCAGTTCAAGACCAGCCTGAGCAAAATAGCAAGACACTGTCTCTTAAAAAAAAAAAAAAAAAACAAACCCTCACCAATGAAGGTTCAAAAGTGTATGATGATTTCAATAGATGCCAAGAAAGCTTTTGTTGAAATACAAAATCCATTCCTGATTTTTTTATTTTTAATCCCCTTTGAACAAGTTAGTAATGAAAAGAAACGTCGTTTTTTCTAAACTTTTTAAGTTTTTCTTTTTAGAGATAGGATCTCTCTCCATCACCCAGGCTGGAGTTCAGTGGCACGGTCATAGCTCACTGCAACCTCAAACTTCTAGAATCAAATGATCCTCCTACCTCAGCCTCCCCAAGAGTAGCTGGGACTACAGGCACATGTCACCATGCCCAATTAATTTTTAAATTTTTTTTGTAGAGACAGGGTCTCATCATGTTGCCCAGGCTGGTCTCAAATTCCTGGCCTCAAGTGATTTTCCCACCTTGGTATCCCAAAATGCTGAGATTACAGGCATGAACCACCACACTAGGCCCAAAGCAAGTGTTCCTAAATAAACTTGTTGTAGAGGACCAACTAGAATACTAAAGCAAAAACTTGTTGGAATGCTGGAACCCATGTTCTTAAAGGTTTCAATTAGCTTTTCAGTGCCTCACTCATAATATGAATAAATAGCCAAGGATCCCCAGACATTTGGTTTAAACCTTTAATAAAATCAAAATAAATAAGCACATAGCAAAAAAAAAAAATGCAGGAAGCATAGGAACGACCAAAAGATCTTTTTAAAAACTATAGGAAAAAAAAAGAAGAAGAGAAGAAGAAAGAAAAAGAGAGGAAGAGAAAGAAAGAGTAAGAGGAGGAAGGGAGGGAAAGTAATAAGGGAGGATGAGAAAAGAGGGAAGAAAACATTCAAATAGCATAAAGAGCTCTGGAAATTGAGAAGTTTATGGGGAAAACAAAACGAAGCAAAAACAAGAGAAAGATTGGAAGATAAAGTGGAGAAAGTCTCCCAGAAAATAGAACAAAATGATAAAGGCACTAGAAATAATGGGGAAAAGATAATGAGGGGACCAATCTGGAGATCCAGCATCTGAAAAATAGGAATTCTAAAGAGAAAGCTCAGAGAAGATGGTAGGGAGGACATTACTGAAGAAATAATATTAAAAAACTTCCAGAACCAGTTAAAATGAGTTTCTAGGTTTAATAACAAAGCACCAAGGCACATCAAGCCACATCACTGTGAAATTTCAGACTACTTGTAACAAAGAGAAGATTTGTAAGCTTCCAGAAAGAAAAACAGTTACATAAAATGACACTGTATTTCGAATAGTGGCACTTTCAGGAAGTAATTAAAGAAGAAAGATCTTCAAAATTTAGAAGAGAAAATATTTCTAACATAAACTCTTGAATTCAGCCAGGTTAAAAATCAAATCTAGTGTGACAAATTTCAGTCATTTAGGTCTCAGAAACTTTACTTTCCATGAATCCTTCTGAAGAAGCTACTGGAGAATGTATACCACAAAAATAAGGGGGTAAAGCAAGAAAGAGGAATACTTTTGATTCCAATAACAGGGAATACAAGAAAAGAAAGAGGTCAAATGACTTCCTAGACTGATGGCAAATGGAAAGCCTGGAATGACTGATGCTCAGCTAGCTTGATAGCAGTTATTTCCAGTTGGAGAAAGAAGTCTCTATCAGTCAAGACAGGGTAACTTATGCTGCAGTAATAAACAGCTCCAAAAAAAAAAAAAAAACCTCAGTGAATTAAAACATCAAAGGTTAATTTCTCACTCACTCTACATGTCCATTGTGGATTAGTTTGGTTAACAGACAATCTGTGCTTATTTTAATCACTCAGAAACGATTCCAAAAGGGCAGTCCCTTCTCTAAAGTCAATGATAATTAGAGTGATGTGGTCTTGCTACAGGAATAGACAAACAGACCAATGAAACAAAATCTAGAGCCCAGAAACAAGTATATGAGTATATGGAAGTTAATTTATTTCAGAGCTTGCATAGTAGCTCAAAGAAAAGAAACGGTCTATTCCAAAAACGATGCTGGGACAACTGGAATACACGTGCATTAAAATAAAATTGAATCTCTACCTCAAATCATTCCCAAAAATCAGTTACAAGTTAATTAAATAAATATTGAAAAACCTTAATAGTTGAAAGACAATATTAGAAAACTTTTATGAGATAATACAGAAATATGTCTTTATTACCTTGGATTAAGGAAGATAAAAAATGTATAAACTATAAAGAAAAAATGGTACATACTTGTCTATAGTTAAATTTAGAATTATTATCCATCAAAAGGTATATAGAAAAGATTCAAACAAATTAATAGAACAGGATAGAAAGCCCAAGAGAGATCCACACACTTACAGTCACCTGATTTATGACAAAGGTATCACTGTAATTCAGTAGGAAAAGGATGATTTTTTCAACAAATTCTGCTTGGTTAATTGGATATTAATATAGAAAAAAATAATTTGGACACCTTCATACTACATACAAAAAATAATTCAAAATGGATTATAGATTTAAATATGAAAGCTCAAACAGTCTAATTTTTAGATGAAAACATATACCTTTGGAGTAGGCAAAGATTCCTTAAACACAAAACCTTTGTGTAATGTTAAAAATTTTATAAATTGTACTTCATTAAAATTAAGAATTCTGTTAATCAAAAACAAAATGAAGAGAATAAAATAGCAAATCACAAACCAGAAGAAGATAGTTTCATTACATATGTCCAATAATGGACAAATACATGATAAATAAAAAAATACAAATCGATATCAGAAAACTGGCAATACAAAAAAAAGTGAGCAAAAAACATTAACATTTTCTAAAAGAAATTTATGAATGACCTGTGAAAAGTTGCTCAACATCATTAATCATCTGGAAAGTGCAAATCAAAGAGAAAATGAGCATATGAGGTTAAATCATATAAAATCATCTATGAAAATGGTCAAACTAATACAATATGGCTAAAATTTAAGGGCTGATCCCACCACATGTTGATGAAGACATTAGGCAACTGGACTCTTCCACACTGCAGGTGTAAGTACATGTTGGCACAACCACTTTGGCAAACTGTCTGGCTGTATCTACTAAAGCCAAACATGCTTATACTATGCCCAGAAATTCTGCTCTTGGGTAGATACTCAAGGAAAATGAGAGCTACTGTCCACAGGATTGTTTAAATAGGAATGTATAATCATCTAAAACATGAAACAACCTACGTGCACATCAACTATAGAATAGAAAATCAAAAAATTTCATACACTGGAATACTAGACAATGATGAAAAGAAATAAAACATTTTTACATACATCACTCAGATATAATATTGGGTGAAAGAAACCAAATACAAAATAGTATATAGTGTATGTTTCTATTCATTAAGAGTTCAAATGAAGCAAAATTAATCCAGAGTGGAAGAGAGAAAAATATTGGGAGTGTAGGAGGTTCAGAGGAATCAACTGGAAAGGAGGCCTGAGAGATTCTGCTGTGGTCTCAGAAGTCTTATACCTTGATCTAGATGATAGCTATGTGGGCATATACATACATAATAATTCTGTACACTTAAGTTTATTGTTAATTGTAGATGAGACTGCCATAATAAAAACAAAATTAAAGGCAAAGGATGTGAAAATACAAATTTAACTGAGAAAACATACTTACCAAATATAATTGACAAAGAATTTGAATCCAACATATGTGAAAAATTTCTATACATATTAAGAATATAAACAACCCAATAGAGAAAAGTAGGCAAAGGACTTAAGCAGGACAGCAAAAAAAGAAAGCAAGAATGGACCAAAAAAAACAACAACAACAACAAAAAAAAAAACCACAATGCCCCCTCCACACAAAAAAAGATGTTCAGTTTTGTCAGTTATCATAAAAATGCTAATTAAAATCACAAGATACTATTTATAACCACCAGAGAAGCAAAAATTCTGAAGTTTATTCATATCAAATGCTAGCTTAAACATGGAATAATCAGAACTTAAACACTACTGGTGGCGCTTGATATGTGCATATAAATTGTTACAACCACTTTGGAAACCAATTGTGTAATATTCGGTAAATAAAGGATGTGCGTTATCCATGACCCTCAATTCTATCTCTAGATACGTAATGTCGAGAACCTCTTGTACATGTACATCAGAAGACATATGTTCACATCAGCAATGTTTTTGCCGCAAAATTTGGAAGTAACATGCTGTCGTATGAGAATAGATGCTGGTACGTTTGCATAATGGAATGCCAAACAGACATGGAAATGAATAAGCTACGGCCAGCCATACGTATCAACATGGGTCAACCTCACGGATACAATATTAATCCAAAGATGCAAATCATAGAATAACACACACATTGCAATTCCTGTCCACATCCAGTTGAAAAAAACATACAAAACTGAACGATTATACTGATTAGGGTAATGTTCTGTATTTTAAGCAGGATAGAGAGCACAGAAGTATTTATAATTGTTATTTTTCCAAATATTTGCATTGAACTTCTTTACCATATTTTTATTTAAAGATTGATAATATTTTCAGTTTTGAGCAGAATTACGTGATTCCTTTAATCTCTTGTAGTTATATTAAATCAAAGGGTTTTGATGTTGTCATTAAAAGTCTTTCCACCTACCTGTAATATTCTAGCTATCTGTGCATTCCCAAATTGGAAGCCTGAGAAGTATTATTATCTGCAGCACTGACTAAAAAGCACGTTTTTTCCTTTTGTAACACAGTTCCTTAAAAAACATCATTTTGTACCCCTGCTTTTCTTCAAAGTATGGGAACAAAATGTTCAAGGTCAATGAAACAATTTGCTTTACAAATTTGACCAAATGAGAGGCTAGAGGGCAGGGAGAGAGGAAAAAAAAGATAGATAAGGCTTGATTTCCAAGGACCTTCTGATATATGAAAAGAGTGTTGGAAAATTAGTATCTTTACAAAATAAATACTTCAGAAATCACTCCATTCTGTTGGTGTTGCATAAGCCAAAGACAGATTTAAAGGGAGGGAGAAATGAAAATAACCAGCTGAAGCTTCACTGTCTTTTCAGATAGTGATTCTCTTTAGACATTACTCATTTGGAAGACAAACTGTAAGCAAATAAAATTTAGTGTCACAAAAATGTATTTTTGAACCAGTAGCTTTAGCGACATTACAAGAACATGAATAGTGACAGATTCCCTTCAGCTGAAAACTCCTTTAATAGAACTTTTGGAATAATGAAAGAGCTCTGGTTTAAGCATGATTTTAACCTTTGGACTAAGAAAACATGTCACAGACCATTATTCAAAACACTTACATGGACATTCTGACTGGTATATATGTTGTAATTTTTGGTTTAAAAGTATTGTTTAGTGTAGGAACCTTGTAGAAGCTCTATTTTTGTAGCATTAGTTACTTTTGTCATTTCATTAAATATTATTTGTCTCTGAAGACATATACATAAAATATTATTTATCTATGAAGACAAAACTAAAACCATAACCCTTAATAAGATATGTAAGTTTTATTCCTTATTCTCATCCTTCTATACCCTTATCTCCAGACTCGAAGTTCAATAAAATTTGTAAAATAAATTGGATATTCAGATAAATTTCACTTGTAGTTTCTACCTGAAATTCATTTCTTATACCTTGAGCTTTTGTTAAATATTTACTTGCTATGCTGTTTCAGGGACTCAAGACAGTCAAGAATGCTGGGTTTTTTTTTTTTTTTTGAAAAGAGAAAAGTTTTTAACTATCATACCTTATCTATAATACCTCATAAACCTCAAACTGAGATTCATGCTCCTATCGGTTTTTCCCTTTGTTTTGTTTTTTTTTTATTATTTCTATAGCAATGGGGAGAGAGAAGAGGGTGTTGGTTTATAAATATTTGTGAAAGCAAAGATAGTTTATTGACAGCCTGAGACTTCCTGGTTCACAGTACAGACAGGGCTTCCTCCTGGCCAGCGCTGTGCTGGGGAAAGGTGTGAGCTCCATGAAAGAGTTACCACCCGAGGATTTAATGAGATTGATTCTGGTTCAGCACATTTTCTATTACTTTTATCCCATTTATAATGTGGGGGGGGGCCTGTTGGTTAAATCATTGTTACTTTTTTAATTGTCCCTTTTTGCCCACACATTTGGCTACTATTCTGACCTTTAAAATTGAGAGTCCTTGTAAACAAAAATTGAATTTGGAAAAAGCAGCAGAGTCCTTACTCTCTCTTGACACCTATTAGGAGGGTGAGAAAAGCAGTGATGAGGTCCCCAATACAGGTGAACAATGCTTTTGACCTCCTTGAAAACATCTACCTAAGTGTGTATCACATTTATCCTCTATTACAGAATCCTTAATTTCAGTCTTTGTTTTAAAAATCAATGGGGAATTTCAGCAGTAAGTTCAAGTAAATAAGTATTTTTAAAAAATAATTTAAGAGAAAAATCAAAGTCCTAAAGTAAAATAAAGTTATTAAGTATATTTTCTGGAATGCTAATATGTTCTAGGATAAGCTAGACCTCCCCTTCTTGAAAACTGAATTTTAAATTATATATTTTTTGATATAACAAATTTTATTTTATTTTTTTTATTTCAGAACATTACGGGGGTACAAACATTTTGGTTACATAAATTGCTTTTGTACCATTTGAGTCCAAGTTATAAGTGTGCCCATCCCCCAGATAATGTGCATTGTTAAAAAATTGTAATATTTTAAACCAGACATCATAGAAGTAATAAAGTGGGACCAAAAGGATAGGTGTGTAAGAAGAAAAAAATAAAAACTAGATGGCCTTTTTAATCCACTTTTGGTATTTATTATAAAGTAGACATTTAGTTCACACTACAGTTTTAAGTAAACAAAATGGTAGAGTTTATAAAATATTAGGTCTGGTATAATCCATTTTTTATTTTTTAAAGATCTATACACAAAATGCACAAAAAATCTGAAAATATATATATGCCAAATAAATATTTTTGGTGATGAATTCTGTATATTTTATTTTTTAACTTTCAAAAGTATACATATATGCACACAAATTATATGCATATAGTTGTACAATACACACAACAGGTATACTGTATATTTTATGTATGCATATTTTATATGTGGATATATATAGTTTTACTAACAAGAAAAAAGTTATTTTTAATTTAAAAATAAGTTATACTTTTTATTGCATTGGGACCTAAGAGGTTGATAAGTTAAACTCTGCGAATTATGACAATTAATTTTTTATTTGACAACTATTTTTTGAGCACTTACCATATGTCAGCCCTCTTTTAGGGGTCAGGGATACAGCATAAGCCCTAAGACATATGACAACGCCTTGGACTTACGTAAAACAACTAAGAGTCACATCCCAAATCCATGGAATTCATTTCTCTCCCAAACTGTCTAGATGATTTCAACATATATTTGTTGAGCAACTTTTATGTGCAGATTCTTGTGTTAGGTCCTCGAAGAAATGAAAAGGGATTGTAGAGAGAGAGACAGCCTTAGACTGAACATACTGAATATGAGTGAATGATAAGAGTTGACACTTCAGTAGTGCTCACTCTGTTAGGGCCTATTCTAATCACTCTATATGTAAAGATTCTCTTTGACTTATGATAAGGTTATGTCCAATAAACCTATCATAAGTTGAAAATATTATAAGTCAAAAATGCATTCATTTTAATACATCTAACCTACCGAACATCAAAGCTTAGCCTAGCCTACCTTACATGTGCTCCAAATACTTACATTAGCCTAAGAGTTGGGCAAAATCATCTAACGCAAAGCCTATTTTATAAGAAAGTGTTGAATATCTCATGTAATTTATTGAATACTGTACTGTAAGTGAAAAACAGAATGGTCGTACGGATACTTGAAGAACAGTTTCTACTGAATACGTATCGCTTTCGCGCCATGGTAAAGTAAAAAATCCTAAACTAAACCATTGTAAATCAGAGACCATCTGTATCAACTCATTTGATCCTCACAACAGCCTTATTAAGTAAGATCTATCGTTATCATCCCCATGTAACAAATGAAGAAATTGAGGCTCTGAGAGTTTCAACGCCCCACACAACATGAGTCAGTTAGTAAATGGCAGAGTTAGCATTTGAACCCAGATACCATGGCCCCAGAAATCATACTCTAAACCACTACCCCATACGGAAGTAGGTTTGGCAAAGAAGAGGAAGAGTATATTCCAGAACAGAGGAAAAGATGTTAAGAGCATTTAAAAGTAAGCCTGTGGAAAGAATGTGGCTGGCAACAGTCAAGACTTCATAGAAAAGATACAGTGGCACACAATGAAGAAACTTAAGTCATGGGAGGTTGAGAGCTTTGCCCAAAAAATTACCTATGGATAAATTATAGGTAAAGCTAAAGAAAAATATGATGAAAGAATTTGAAACAAAGCGAGTTAAAAACACACCGAAAAGCAAAGAAATTTTTGCACTGAGACATTTCATAGTGATCAAAGTTGAGAAATTTCAGACAGGGGAACCAAGTACAAATATACAGGCAGGAGACAGCTAAGAATGGGAGGATGAGCCACTGGGGTAGAGAAGCACCAGGGCTCTCTCGCTGATCTAGTGACAATACAGGGTCAGGTTTTGAGGAGGAAGGCCAATGGTAGGAACTGAATGAAGAAAAGAACTTTATCAAGAAAATGACTTGGGCTCTGTGAAGGCTGGCGTGTTGGCAACTACCAGACAGCAAAGACACCAGAGCCCAATGGAGGAAGCAGTGGCCAGATGTTCGGTTTGTGCAGTGGTCATTGAATCGTATGAAGACACTGGAGAGTGAAGAAACTGTACAGCAGAAAAGAGATGTGGATTCTCAGTGGACCTTCGTTCAGTAGACAAGGGGAAAAAGTCGCCAAAAGAGGAGTCAGGAGATGAGAAGGGAAAAACAGATAAAAACAGAAGCAGAAACATCAAATGTCAAGACAACCCAGATTAAAGGAAACATTTTAGGCTGAGTGCTGTGGCTCATGTGTGTAATCCCAGCTCTTAGAGAGGCTGAGGTGGGAGGGTCATTTGAACCCAGGAGTTTGAGGTTGCAGTGAGGTATGATCAGGCCACTGCACTCACTCCAGCGTGGGTGACAGATGAGACCCTGTTTCTAAAAAACAAAAAAAAAAAAAAAAAAGGAAAGAAAGATTTTAAAGAATTACAATTAAAAAAATCAATATTTAATGTGTTTTCACATCCTTCATATCATGAAACATGTCAAGTTTCAGACATTTATTATGATTTTAAGCTGCATGAATTGCCTATGTTAAAAATGAGAAAAACAGAATTATGAAGTAAATTGATGTTTTTGAGAAAACAACTGAAATTGTAGTTTTGTTAGTCACAAAACAAAAGCTTGACAGTAACTTAACTTCTCTTGGAGATTTCTGAAGTCACATACCAATTTTACTGTTCTTTAGAATCACATACTGATCTATCTGGGTCGCTGGGCCCCACAATTCAAAGGTATTTAACATTAAGATCCAAGATCTTTGCTGCTCTGCAGTAAAATGATTCCAGTGCTTAACATACTCCAGTTCTCACTTGTCGAGTAGATCATGCTCGCTATACAAATGACTTCTGCAAGACTGAGTGTGACTGGAGAGGAAACAGCCATTCAAAAGCATCCCCGGTCCTATCTGGGAACACAGAAAGCTGTCACATTCAGTATAATAATAAAAGAGAAACCTTTGCTATAGAGATCCAAGAGTCTAGCATCAGAAAATTAGTTACTTCTTAAGGATATTTTTGCTTTTTTTCAGCTTTACTCAACAAGAAAAGATAGCAGAAAAAAAGATCCTTTCAAATTATTCAAACTTCTGTTATGTAAACAGTCTTTAGTCTTTCTTAATCTCTGGAGTTATCACAGACACATAAAAAAAGGTATCACATTTTTAGATTTTCCAAAGAGTGATCTCTTCTTTCCCAAACTGTTTACTTACTGAGCATCTATAAATCAGTTAGTAAAAGTGTTTCTAGAAGGAGAGCATCGTGGGGCAATCCATCCCTGGCACAGAATTTCATTTCATAAGATGCCCATGAACAAGCAGACGAGATCAACCATCCCTTTAACACCACCCTCCAAAACAGACACCATGACCCATTCACTCTTGACAGACCATACTCTTTATAGCCTCTGTTCTGCAGCATTTGGGATGTCTGCTAAATTGTTATTTGTTACAAAGCATGCTTTTTCTATGACAGATGCCCCCAACTCCTTCTCCCCGCTGAGCTCATGGAATCACAGCTGTGTTGTACCACAAGTACAGTGTTGTCAAATCTTTGCTTTGTTTAATTATTCAAGTTGATTCCACCACAGAATTAAACTGCCTGGAGATATTATGGGATTTCAGCACAAACAACACCCATGACCATATAAATGCCAACCCTTACCAAGTATCTACATGAACCCCAATTCTCACTCACAGTAGTGAGTGGCAGCACACCCCCTAATAACCAGGAACAGGCCTACATGGAACTGTTTAATCAAAAGCTAGTTTGCCTCCAAACTGAGTCATAGTCCTTCAGGGCTGGGAGTCCTTGCCTGTTCACCGCCAGCACAAATCAGTAATCAGTAGCTCAGCCCGGAAGTTACCTCCTTAACATTCAGGTTCTGGCCAACCTGCAAATTCTAGCTCAAAGCTGTCATTTCCTGAAGTTAATAGAAATGTCAGGATCAGTTGTATTCTCTGAAGTTTATTTTTCCTTTATTTTTCTCCAAAGTACTTCAAAAGGCACAGAGAAGTGTTCATCAAGAGCTAGATGTTGCCTAGTCCTCCAGTGGGATTAAGACAAAAATAACTTGGAGTGTATATTCTCTTTCACCCCATGACATTTTAAAAAATAGAATATTGGGCACAGAAAGAGACTCCAGAGATCATATAGTTAGAGCCCCTAATTTTGCAGAAGAATAGAAGGCCCAGCATGGTAGAGTCCCCTAGAAAGCATCACACAGCTGGGAAGTAGCAGACCGGCTCCTGCCTCAGTTCAGGGCTCTCCCACCACTGAAGGGAAAGGAGGACTGTTTGCTGTCATTCCACCCCGCCTCTCTTTCTCTGCACCTCAGCAGGGGTGAGTGTCTCTCCCTGAACTGTGCTGTCTCTCTGCTGTGTTACCATGTAAACTGTGGACTAGGCCAGAGCAAGGAGGAGGAGGAGGGGGCAACTTTGGGGAAGTCGTGTTTCTAGGGCACAGTGCCTCCCAAATCCCCTGCAACATCCTGGTGCCTCAATGTCTATGGGCTAAAAAATCAGCGCTTAGAAAGGGACTCTTCTTGGCCACCACGAAACGAGGAGCGCAGCTGCACTGGCGACAGCACAGTTCCCAGGAGCAACCAGGCATCGGCCCAACTCCTCCGAGAACTGCTGGGGCTGGGGAGGAGCTGACTTTTCCCTCCACACTTGGAAAGATGCATTGCTTGAGCTCTCCCAGGCTAGGAGGGGAGAAGCGGATTAAGAAACAAGGCTCAGCAATCATTTCTCTGTGCCAGATTCATTTACAGAGAAGCGTGGAGGAAAAAGAAATAGAGATGTTTACTGTAATGTCCACTCTCGATGTGTCAAAGATCAATAGCTTTATCTAGCTCTTTCTCACTTGGCTTAAACAAACTTAGATTTAGAATTTTAAGGGACCTAAAAATCAGCAAGTACCAAATACCAATTAACTGAGGCATCCTATGTGTAATAGGCTTAAAGCTTCTTGACTCATCATCAGGAGATGAAAAGAAAATATAAATTTTAATTTGGTAACTTGTACTAATAAAATATTCCCCAGGGGAAAAAGAATACTCTGACCATTACCTACAAATTTTACTTGTCTGTGAATTTCGCATGTAAGTGCTGTCTTTGTACCTTGTTATGGGTCTAAATAGCTTTCGAGAAAAATGATCCATAAAATGCCTGTTATGTGGCAGGTACTTCACATGGAAACGCAGATAACAAGAGCAAATAGGACATAGTCCTGCCATCCAGGAGCTTATAACAGAGAAATTATAACAAGCCCAAGCAACTGGAAAGCTCCATTTTGTCTGTACGTATTTACATTCTAACCTCTAACCTCCCTCCTAAGCTCCAGTCCTGAACTTTTAATAAACTGCTTAGCACCTGCCTCCTCTGCACCTGTACATCCCACTGCATTCTCCACCTGCAAATGCCCACAGTGGAATGCCTCCAAAATTGATTTTCTGACTTTCATTAATGGTATCACTCTTTTCAAAGTCGTCTAAACCAAGACTTTGAAGCCAATTCCTATTCCACCCTTTTCCTTATCCTCAAACTCAATCACATCATCCTGTCAATCACCCCTTTTCTATCTGAGATTCCACTCTTCTTCTCCAGTCTCTTTGCCTCATACCTTTCTATCAGTGCTAAGATGTTCACATACTCTTTCTCTCTATCTGGAATGCCTTCATCCCATCTCTACCCAGGACCACCTTGAATACTTCCAAATGCCTTAATCAACTCACCTCTCCATTTCCAGAGCACTTTTTAATGTGTACGATATATGAAGGCTCATTATGACATTATACTTTGTCTTATTGCTATATTTGTGTGTGTCTTCTATGACTGACACATCAAGTAACTGTAACGTACAAGGGGATGTTCTAGTCACTTTAAAGAGTCAAAGATAAATAGAACTTATAGTACAGGAAATAAAACATGTGCATAAATAACGTTAACATGTATCCCCACATGATAAGTATTGTAAGAAAGTTAGAAATAGGGAAGCCAAGGAAAGAAAAGTTGCCTGCAACTGAGAATACCAGAGGGAAAAAAAATGATGGTAAAGGCAGCATTTCACCTGAACCCTAACATTTGGATAGCATTCTAAGATGTTGTGGACATAACAGATTCTCCAGCAATATGTATGGCTTGAATACATCACAATAAATGAATTAATGAATGAAAGATGAAAATAAACACAAAATATTATACAAAGCGATCTATCAAAAATCATTCACTAATGACAAAGATTAGAAAAGGTTTCATAAATGCCCCATGAGAAATTCTCAATCTAAACAGACATTCCAATCTTTTCTTTTTTCTTTCAAGTCTGCCCAGATCTTGCATCATGATCTAACAGAGGTGTGTGGTATAGCCCTGGTGTCCAGAGGTGGGCAGTATCTGAAAACCAATAGAGGAATGGGCACAGATCCTACGTTTTCAGTGCCTGTAACTCTAAGCTGGTATCAAACATCAGGGAACTGCCCAAAGTCACAGAGCAAGCCACCAGCAAGCAGACACTGAGCTGGAATCTTCTGCCTTGAGTCCAGTGGGCTATGCCATCTCCAATTAGAACAAGCTAGAGTCTGGATGGAAATGCCTCTCCTGGTTTGTAGCCAGAATTGGTCCCAGGGCTTCCTTTGACAGGCGGACCTTTGGACGACCCCGGTCTCTTTATGTATTAGCAGACCTGCCTTGTGTGGAGTTTCCCACCCTCACAGGCACTGACATTACAGGTGCCTAAAGAGGAGGTTATAAATATTAATCAAGAGAGTAAAGTTCATGCCTGAGAATGTTATGACAGTTGAAGTAACACGTAAGACAGAAATTGCTTCCACTGAATAAGGAGACATCTTTTCTCTGCGTGATGCCTCTGCCTACAGTGTAATTTCCTGTAGAGGTGGCAGAGCAAGAAAGAGTAGAAAAGCAAACCAATGTGGTTCTTTATAATGAATACATTGATGAGGCCTTGTGAAAGTAAATAAAGTCCCTGTAAAACACTAGGAAATTTCCTTGAAAATAGCACATAAATTGGCCACAAAGGTTGCCTCAGCCTGAACACCAAGGCCAGCAATGTAATTAGGATCACTGAGAGAATCCAGACCAAGGAAATGCAGGAGTCTAAGTGCTGTGCGGTGAGGAAAGCACGCAGAGGAGGGCCAAGGAGGAAGGCTACTTCTGCTAGAGTAGACCCTGAGGTGATTCTGCAGACACTCTCCATTCTCTTTTGGGGGTGAGGCCCAGTAATAGGGACAAAAGTTTAACCATAAAAATTTCACTGCTAGACTGAGCTCCTGGCTTTGTGTCAATAGCAGCTGTGATTATTCCCAGACTTGAGATACTTTTCGAGTACTGTAAAGATACATAGAAAAGGTACAGCCAGTGGTTCCAAAAGTCCTTAAATTTTTGTGAACCCAGTTATTAAAAATTTTAAATAATTATGTTGCTTCCTCCTATTGGTGCATCATCAGTGCATGTTTGTATTATAACTCATGTTTCTGTAGCTTTTAATGATTTGACATGAATTTTAACCAGATTACCTCATTTGAACCTCCCACCAAGCAAGTAAGGTAAGTTAACTGAAGCTGAAGAGATGTAAGCAGCCAGCCCAAGGTCAACTAATGCCCTAGATGGCTCTGGGGAATCCACCAGTCAGAGCTTCTTTGGGTCATTCTGCCAAGATGAGCTATCGTGCCAAGGAACACATTAGATGTTGGCTGTACGTTGTGCCTATGCCAGGACTGCACATCTCACTAGTCCGTCAATGAGATGATTTCAGTGAAAATCAGGTGAGAAAGGACCATTATTCTGCAATTACTGTGCAACAAGTACAGACTTAAGGAATATTGATTTCTCATTAAAAAAGGCCTTCAGAGCCTACTTCTCTCTGGTACTATGTATCAAATTAATGTCTAGGGTTCCTGAAAAGTCCACATGTTCTGTTGGAGAACCATGCCTTTGCAGTGTAAAATAAAAGATATATGGTTTCATATGTATATGTATGTGTGTAGGTACACATACATACCATGTATATACTATATACTGCCATTATATGAAAAGTAGAAGTTAACCCTATTTCATGTGGTAACAATGGACACAAGAATTATTAATAATTAGAGTCCAGACAAATCAGTGAAATTCAGCTATCCTTATGAAGTTCATTAAAAATGTAAGTATAATGTGGAAGCAACTGAATACAGGTCTTAACAGACATCAGAAATGGAAGACAGACAGAAAAAGAGAATTCACTGAGTCTTTAATGAGGAATTAAATTTATATAATTTATATAGATATTTTTCCTTCAAAAATATTTATAGATCTTCAGACTTTTTACTGAATAAGAATATGATGTGTAACAAATGACATGGCTAAAGAAATTATAAACATCTCTAATAATTACATTTATATGTCCCTTGCTGCAGCAAATGATCAGGACACCCAGAGACTCCTGGGTGCAGCATGGAGGCCTGGTTGCAAACTTTACCATAAAAGAACTACATTCAAATCTCACTCCTCTTACTATGTAAGCGATTGCAATTAAGAATCTTAACGACGGCCGGGCGCGGTGGCTCACGCCTGTAATCCTAGCACTCTGGGAGGCCGAGGCGGGTGGATCGCTCAAGGTCAGGAGTTCGAAACCAGCCTGAGCAAGAGCGAGACCTCGTCTCTACTATAAATAGAAAGAAATTAATTGGCCA
>CAUYRT010093955.1:0-49955 GCA_963574885.1 Lepilemur ruficaudatus
CCTGTAGTCCCAGCTACTTGGGAGGCTGAGGCAGAAGGATCGCTTCAGCCCAGGAGTTTGAGGTTGCTGTGAGCTAGGCTGACGCCACAGCACTCTAGCCCGGGCAACAGAGTGAGACTCTGTCTCAAAAAAAAAAAAAAAAAAAGGAACTTAGAGTGTCAAGGCAGATTGGTGATGAGTTCATCTTTTGAGTTCCCTTTAGCATGGAGAAGAGCAGCCTCAAGTCTCTTTAGTGCAGCCTTTTTCACTTCTTGTTTCCACGTCTTCCTGGCCTCGCCATATTGTCACCTCAAACTCAACAGGAACACCACCTTTTCCCTCCTTACTAACTAATGGAAATTCCCCAGAATCTTCTTGATGGGTATGGGAACACTCTGGGCCAGGCCGCAGAAGAAGCTTATTCTGGCATTTAAAAGAATGAAAATGATACACAGATGTGCACCGGGCATCCACAGGGCTGACTCAGATGTCAGCTAGCATCTTTGACAAGCAACCTCTGCTCTCCAAAAACCCCTCTTCTTTTTCCAAGAACCCCTGTTCTTTTACACTTCTATCAGACTAGGGCAGATATTGTAAACCTTTTGCAAAGGCAAATAGAAGGCCTGTCTTGGAGCCATATGAAGACTGAGTTTTTATTTTATCTTCTGTTTATTTCTCTGGCAGTGCTAATGCTGTGTTTATGGTCCATAGACATCAATGTGGAGCTGCTCTGAACCGGTGCATTTCATTCCCCACCACCCTTACCTTGACTTCTCTTATTTCTGTTCTCTAGTTCAACCAAATTCGTAGAAGCATTATCTACTGGAAAATGAAGTTAAAACAAGCTGGGTTTTCTCCAAAAAAAGCAAAACTTGAAATATTTCTTAAAGGGAGGGAAAATACATCTGCCTCACTCATCCCAGTCTTTTTCCCATGATCTCAGCCTCTTTCTTCCTCCGTCTCTCCTCACCCACCAACCCTACACCCTCTTCTCCAACTCCATGCAGTGCAGGTAAGCTTCTGGGAAGAAAAAAGCAAACAAGAAACAGGAAGCATGACTGAGCTATACCTTATAGGTTTAGGCAAAACATCCTCCCCCAGTGTTGAAATAATAGACTTTGGTAAGAAAATGAATACATTAACCAGACTTCTGGGCACAAATGAATGTTTTTGTACATTTCAAAGTTGCCAGATTTACTGGATTCTTTCAGTATAGCCTCAAAATAAAATATTCTCCTGACCCTCCAAATTGCCAGGGAAAAAAAGCCTAAGTGAAAGCAAAGCATATACAGACATAGTTTGGCAGCTTAAAAAAAAAGTCTTTAAAATTTTTAGCTGAACCTTGGCTTTTGTCTCTAAGCCCTCGGGGAAAATGTGAGCTCGTTTCCTCACTGAAAAAATATCACAGCATTTGGCAGGCTGAATTCTTTGATCCTCAAATGTTTCCGTGAATTCTCCAGTGCCTCCTCTACAGTCTGTCCCTCCTCACCCCCCACCTAACAGAGGCTTTGTAACCCGATGCTCTATAAAGAGCATTTCCACAAGAGCATTAAGAGATGTCCTCACCTAGTATTAAACCTGTCCCCCGATTGCCCTCCTTCCAAGCAGAGTCCCCTCCCTAGGCATCCACCGCCAGCGTTGGCTGGCCCAGCTGTTTTGAATTAGAGACAATGGGAGGCTTCCTTGTAATATATGACTTAATCAATGTCCCTGAAGTAAACAGTCCAAACTGTGGCTGGAAATGACGTGAAATTGGACTTCGTAAACCTCCTTTGGCTTTGGAGCTGGGGAGGAATTTGAATCTCTCATAGGTGTGTTACAGGTTATCATTAGCAGATGCATAACTGTACTTGGACCTACACAGGAACAAAATATACTGGGTGGTAGTTGTGTATTATAAGGATTGACAGATAAAATACAGGATGCCCAAATAAGTTTAAATTTCAGATAAATAACAAATAATCTTTTAATATAAATGTCCCAAATATTGCATGGGAACCATAGTGTTACTGACACTCCACAAGTGAAAGAGCCATTAGGTTCTTTATGTTACCTCCTTCCTACTAAGCAAGAGTGATAAGTTTCTGTAAGGGAAATAAGGAATGCATTGGTGCAGGGGCATCAGGATTTTTGAACTCAGTGTTTCATGGTGGGAGATGCTGCCACAGTCCTAGTGAACCCCTGGAAAGGCAGACAGTCCTGAGACCTCACCATTTCCCCTTTCTCCCAAACCAAACTGCTCCAACAGCAAACTTCAACTTTCTATTGACTTTTCCACACTCCTAAGCAAGTGGTGAACACTCCTGAATGTCTTCTCCTAAGGACATCTCCTCGGTTAGGTAGCTGGGTCCTGTTACCAGGTGTACACCCAAGAAGGGAACTTTTTTGATCACCCCAGCCAGAGATACAGCTGTTTGACAAAACAGATGGAAAAAGCAATACTAGAAACTTACGACATTGGCCAAAGGAAAAGGAAGCACACAATCACCACACATGCTAGTTAGGAAGGACAGGGCATCTGAAGATTAAAGAGATTTCTTAAAAACACAACAGGGTGTAGGGAAGGCCTTACAAACAGTAACTAAAAGGAAACTCCACAGCAGTGAAAAACCAGGTAAGATTTGCGAGACGCAACAAAAAGGAAACTAAGAGAAAGAATTGTGGCTCAGAACATAAAAGACAAAGAAGAGCTCAACTAGGAAGGACTAACTCCACACAGAAGGATATAGCAAGAAAAGTCGACAGAAAAAATTGTGAGAACGGTGCCTATGGCAAGCTGCTTGCCGGGGAAAATTCATAAGGAAAGGGTAGATTTATTAACATCTCAACACAGGAGACAAAAACAAAAGTTAGATAAAAATTAACACAACAATAAGAAAAAAGAGAGAAAGAAAAGGATTAAAATAAAAAGGAAGAAAATTAAGCAGGCAAAAATACAGAATTTAAAGTTTTATTTTTATTTATTCGTGTTCCCACATTTTATTGTATTTCCCTGGCAGATAGCCTATTCTCTGGTAAGTCTGGGGGAAGGGGAGGAATTGGCAGAATAATGTTGCTGTGGGGATTTGAATCTTATTACTTGGTGCTGTTAGTGTTGGGCAGACATTTATAAAAATTACGTGCTGTAGTGGCAGGTCATTTTTTTTTTAAAATGAATCTTGAACTTCAAATTGAGAACAAAGATTAGTTTAAAAGAAATGAAGGAAAACAGGACAGAGGCATTGAGAAGGTGGGGTGCCAGGTACCGGGTGGGCAGCAACAGGCTCAGAGAGAGCTGGAGAACTTACCAGTTACCGACAATGAGAGAAACCCAACCGCCAGATCCCTGACAAACTAGGGACATTTATTTCCTGGAACTTGTCTTTGGATGCTTGCTTCTCTAGGGATTTCCCATTAAGTTAATGTCATGGGTCACAGCTTAGACAAAGTCATTGGAATTGTGTTTGGATGTCAGATACTGTCATTAGCTCTGCTTTTTCTCCCTCCCTCTCTCCTCCCCCCCCCCCCCCGTTTGTCCTTCTGCTTGGGAAAATTTTGATATATTTTACTCTCCCCCCACCCACATGCCCTCTCCTCATTCTTTCTCTACTTTGCTACTCTTCTTCAGGAGAGGGATGGGGCCTATTAGGGCAAGATCTGAGCTGCTGCCACACTCCTACATGACTCTATAGCCAGCATTGTGCTTCCGGGGGGTGGGGGAGCCAGGCTCCCCATTTGGAGAACCTCACTGCTGGCTGCACAGCTGCCTTTACATAGCTTCTTGTTCTCCAAAAGGGTGGTGTCCTCTCTCCAAGCCAGGCACTACATACCACCCAGGCTCTTCCACCCCTACACCTCAACCTCTGAAGCTTCTTCCCTTCCTCTTCCATCTTGCTGTAGCTCTGTTGGATCATTTTCTAAAACATTTACCCAATGGGAGAAGGAAAGATTTCGGGTGCGTATTTCCCTAAGAGACTTTTTGCTAAAAGGCAGCCTGAGAGAATATTTATAATCCAAATGGTCCACAGAGATTGCCAACCAGTGTGATTTCCTCATTAATCTAACCATTCTCTGGGGGTCTGAGATGGAGGGGTAGGAGGCAGCCCAAGTGTCCCCTCCCCACAGGTTGCTGGGGCTTGCTCTGGCCCCCGCAGAGGGCTGGTGCCTACTTTCTGAAAAACAGATTCTGTTAAGTGATATTTTCCCCTTTTCTAACCTCAGAAAAGTTGTCAGACTGGTTCTGAGCCTCCCATAGGCACTGCTCTTTGCTACACAATTTGATATGTGTTATTGTGTTTTAATCATGAAATTAGCATATCCAGGACCTATTGAAAATGGTTTTCATAGGGGAATATCTTTGAAATGATTCTTGGTTGCTCAGAATCGTGCCTGAATTCTGTCATCCTTACTCAATTGTGTGTTTTTGTTATTTATTCAGCATGGAACAGATCAGAGAAGCATTTTCACTGGTAGTATCCTCGTGTGTATCTTTTTGTGTTTTTAAGACAATAAATGGCATTTTACTTCAAAACTCTTTCATACACATGGACTTAGAAAGATACAGACTAGACTCATATTTCCTGTATTAAAATACTTGCACAAAAACACTGTTCTTTCTGGTTTATCAAACAAGCTAATGGGTCTCCCGAGAATTGTGAGTTCAGACATGAACAACTCTGTGAACGTTTTTGTGTGTGAATCATTTGAGTTTTGGACGGGTTTCCTCATGGGGAGATATGATTGCATAAAATATTCTGCTTCTACCTGAAATGTATCATAAGGTAGTCTTTCAGCAAAGACTGTTAGTTCTGCAGTGAACAGGCAGCGTTTGAGAAAATAAACTCTGCATGGACAAAAAGCTTTCAGCTTCTTGCATATATTCTGTCTTCTCAGGAGACCAAAGAGCTCTCATGAGCTCATGAAATTTGAACCTCAAAGATTCATCTAATTGATCTAGTCCTGTTTCCACATTTTATTCCCAGTGGCCAGTTTCACACCCATACCATTTAAGAGACTTGGAAAATCTGGGAGATATTTTCATCCTGTCAGGACACCCGTTTTTTTCCCCTTTAGCTTTTTAAGAAGAGCCATTGACTCTCATTTTTTAATTTTGCACCAACCATCCCATCTCTTAGTCTTGTCAGATCATCCCAGGGGATTTAAACCATGATATCTTATTCCCCATAAGCAAAGACATTTCATAGGCTTTTAGAAGTGGAAGAGACCTTAGAGATCATTTAGTCTCACCCATTTAAACCTTTTCAACACAGGAAAGGGTCCAGGTAGAAAGAGAAGGAATCCCACAACACCAGGGGAAACTTTCCACCGAAAGAAAAGATCTTTTTACCTTCAGACTCCAGACGTCTTTTACCGTCCAACCAAATAAAATGTCTGACATCAAAGGGACAAGGAGGGGGTGGGGATTAGAGGTTTGACTTTTGGTTTGGGTTAAAAGTGAAGTGACAGGGTTTCCATACAATCTATTTCTTTAGCTTCTAGACAGACTAGAGCGTCTTGCTTTTGAGACTTCAGCTGAGATGAGCTTTGCACAATTTCCACTTCCCCACTGCCTGCAGCCTACAGCTTCATCACTGGCTGCGACCATTTGGCCCAAGGTCAGCTTCTCTCCAATTCCTGCCCTCTTCCCAGGCCTCCTGGGAAGACTCTGTTGCCGGCCTTTCGTGCTCTTTTCCCACACTCCATTATACAGCATGATATCTGCCTCCGCATTTGTTTATTAGGACTCAGATCTAGAATATACACCCCTACCTTCCTGTCTGACACAGTATCTACACAACAGAGCGAATGAGAGGTGCTGCTTGCCATGAAACCGTCATAGAAAGTAAGCACCCAGAAAGGACGGGCCAGAGGCCTGCAAAAGAGCTAACCCTCTGGAGGCCTCTCTGAGCCAAATGGCTTTCTCAAAACTTCACACTCTCAATCCAGCAGTCCAGACAGGCAGCCACAAATAGCTCCTTGTGGGGGAGTGCATTTGCAACTGGCAACCTTACACCCACATGTTTGGCCCTCATTTGGTATGCTAGCTATATTTTTAAAAAATTAACATTTTGCCTAATAAGCCTCCTCTTTGTCATTGTTGTTCTCGTTCAATATGTTTAAGCAGGCTATAGACCCTGGGTGTATTTTTTAAAAAGTGGGTAATACATTCACGTGGTTCATAACTCAAAATGATAGGTACACCCATTTCCAGTATGTAAGCGCTTTTATTAGTTTCTTATATATCTTGCTGTCCTTTTTATTTTTACTTGCCCACATTTTTAAATGAGCTTTTAATTCTAGAATGGTTTTAGATTTACAGAAACATTGCAAAGATGATACAGAATATTCTTATATACCCCTCATCTAATTTCCTCTGTTGGTATTACCTTACATTACCATGGTATATCTGTCCCAACTAAGAAAGGAACATTGATTGGTACTTACTTAACTCCACACTTTATTCATATTTCACTAGATTTTCCACAACATCCTTTTTCTGGTCCAGGATCCCATCCAAGAAACTACATTAGTCGTCATGTGTTCTTTGGCACCTTTTGGCTATGATACTTTCTCAGACTTTGCTTGATTTTGATGACCTTGACAGTCTTGAGGAATGTTGGGTTGGGTATTTTGTAGAATGTTCCTCAATAGGGTTTGTCTGATGTTTTTCACATGATTAGACTGGGGTTATGGATATGGTGGGAAGACCACAGTGGAGTATTGCTATTCCCAACACATCATATCAGGAGGTCCATGGTGTCAATGTGATTTATTATCAGTAATGTTAACCTTGATCACCTGGCCAAGGTAGTGTCTCCATTGTGAAGGTACTTGCTCCCCCCCCTCTTTTCATACTCTGCTCTTTGGAAGCAAGTTACTGAGTGCAGCTACGTTCAAGAGGATCTAATGTTTCTTAATCTGTATTTGCTTCTGCACTCTCGGAAGCAATTCATGCACTTACCAGATCACTGGGCTTTCACTCTGTCATTCTAATCATACTTTCCTACCTAAGTGCTCTGCATCAAAAGCAGCTTTGGTGAGGGTGAACACCACACCTTCTAGTCTGTACCAGGAAAATATTTTCTCCATTAATTTTTTTTTTTTTTTCCTGAGACAGAGTCTCCACTCTGTTGCCCAGGCTAGAGTGCCATGGCGTCAGTCTAGCTCACAGCAACCTCAAACTCCTGGGCTCAAGCAATCCTCCCACCTCAGAGACCTCCCAAGTAGCTGGGACTACAGGCGTGCACCACCATGCCTGGCTAATTTTTTCTATATATTTTTAGTTGTCCGGTTAATTTCTTTCTACTTTTAGTAGAGACGGGGTCTTGCTCTTGCTCAGGCTGGTCTCGAACTCCTGACCTTGAGCGATCCTCCCACCTCGGCCTCCCAGAGTGCTAGGATTACAGGCATGAGCCACCGCGCCCGGCCTGTATTGCATTTAGTTTTGATGTGAATCCTGAAAAAAGAATATGTGGCTCACAGGACGGTCAGTGTTTGGGGTGGGTATTGGGGGAAACATGCAAATTGGCTTGTAATTACATGTGTTTTTTAGTTCTAGCTCTAGAACTTTCTTCAAGGAAATAAAAATCTTCCAACCTATTTCTGTTTTACCAATGACTCCTACACTGTAAGCTTGGGAAATTCATTTTGCCTCCTGGAGCCTCAGAATTGCCTCCTGCCAAGTAGGGATGACAACATGAGGCCCCATCAGAGTATCCTGCTAAGCACTCCGTAGCTGGATAGGATGGACTCAAGATGGGCAGCTTTTGGTGCCAGAGGCGGTGTGCTGCAAAGACACTGGAGCACCACCGAGCTCGCACTCTATCCCCTGAGGAGGGTTCACAGGGCAAGCAGCATGGGGTGCATTATAATATTCATAAGTTCTCCAAGATCGTGGGAGAGAGAGCTTTACCTGCATATGAGCAGGTATTGTCTGCTCTGTTACTACAGCAGTAACACAAAATTTCTTCTTTTTAAAGTTAGTTTATAAATGTAAACAAAATAATCTATTCTGATGAAAGTATATAAACATTCTTGAAAGAAATAAATATAATCTCGGGAGTGGGAACATTTTATCTGAAAAGCAAAATACCTAGATCAGCTGATATGACTTGCAGAACTAACAAAATAAAAGCTCCTTTTATCAAAGTCTGGCAGCCCCTGCAAGACACTGCTAAAGATTCACCTCTGTTACAGTACAGTCCTAACTGTAGGCGAATTAGACCATGCTAAATTTTCAGTACTCCCTCGTTCTTTCAACCAGCAAGCATTTATTGGCCTCCACTCTGAGCCAGGCACTGTGTTAGTTATTCATCCTAAAGAACATGAAAAATATTGTTCTAAGTGTCAGCACTACCTTCATGACTCATTAAAATCTTTTAAATACATTTGTCCAGGACCAAAATATACATCTCCAAGCCAAAGATTATATTATTCCTTGGCCACACCTTCCAACAAGTCATCATTTCTGTAACACAAATTGCCCTGGCCCCAGAGAGAGTCAGGAGAGGAAAGTATTTGTGGGGTATTGTGGATCAATCAAATAAAAAGGATGTGACAACTTGATGTGGGTTTGTGATACTTCAATTGGTTTATACCAGGCTAGGGTGACAGATAGATTTGTGTGGGGCAACTGTGTCCTACTCCGTTTGCTTTCCTTAATCACAAAAAATGTGGCAGGAAACTGGATGTTGTGGATAGACCGTGGAATTATGTGGTTTCCACAAAGCGTGGTGTTTGGCAGTGAATGGCAGACAATGGTGGTTCTCTAAAGATCCTGAGTTCCCTTAATCATGAAGGCAAACATCTGAGCAATCAGTCATTCCTGAGAAAGGCCTAAAAATTATTAATATATCCAGGGCTTGTCTGGTCCTGTGTGCTTGAGTGAGCCATTGGCTGATAATAAAAGAGGCTCCCCTGCTCAACAATAATCTACCCCCCATGCCCACCACCTCCCATTCTCACTCTCCCTTACTGTCCCTTTCCATTGACATAGCTTTCTCAGACCTCCTCAGCTTCCACCACTAGTCTTTTCACAGTGAAATGAAAATTCTAACGAACTGTATAAATTTACTGAGATGGGTAATGCCTTGGTCCATTATCAGCCATCAATAGCCTAAATTTGCTTATCAGATTAATTTAGCCACCTCACAAGGCCCAGATAGAATGAGAAGACAAGTGATTTTTTTGGCTGCAGAGAAGGAAAATACAGAACAAAACAATCTAAATTGATTGGCAGTTTAGAAGAGTGGTTAATCGTGTGGTTCTAAGAGTCAGACTGCGACCCTCATGTACTACCTCTGTGATGTTCAACACATTTCTTAATTGCTTGTTGCTTCAGTTTATTCATTTGTACAACAGGAATGATAATAAGATTGCAGTCGTGAGGATTAAATAGGAATATTTTTATGGTAGTGCATAGGAATGCCTGGCATATAGTAAGTGCTCAATAAATATTACATCTTGGAGAGGGACTTGAGCAGCCAGACATTAGCATGAGGGCCCTGGGGATCTTTATTTATTTATTTATTTTTAGAGACAGGTTCTTGCTCTGTTGCCCAGGCTGGAGTGCTGTGGCATGATCACAGCTCACTGCAGTCTCGAACTCCTGGGCTCAAACAAACCTCCTGCCTCAATGTCCTGAGTAGCTGGGACTACAGGTGTTGGGGATCTTAATAATGTGGAAAGGATAGAGAAACATTCCTCTGTAAAATATATTCAAAAGCAAAGGCTCACGATCATTTCACTAGCAATTTATTTCTCCTGTAAGTGTGGCACCCACAAACTTTTCTTCTTAACAATCCCTCAAAACCTTCCAGGTTTTTATCCACAATCAACACAGGGATTGTCTAATCCAATTTTTGCAGAGGATATCAATTTACCTTGTCCCAGAGGAAGGAGAACTCTTGCATTTTTTGTCTCATGGCTCAAATGTTGTCAAGTTTTTCATTCGTTCTGTAGTGGAGAAGAGTCTAGGATCATGTCCACGTTGGATGGTTACAGTAGCTTGAGTGACAAGTAATTTGGCCGTTGAACTTCGAGGAAAGAAGAGATGCTTGAAACCAGTCATCTGTACAGATACAAGGACAGAAACAAGGTCAAAGTTGAAGCTTAGAAGACAGAGAGCAAAGCAGTTTTTTAAGTCTAGATAGCATATTAGCAGCAAGGGCTTAATGTGTTGCACTCTGTTTATAGGAGTTTTTGCTGACAGCATGGAACCTGAGCCCCTTTTCTCCTCATCTAGCAAGCTTCCTTCTGCTGTGTCATTAGCTGCCACCTCTTCCAATTGTGCCCTTGGAGGATTGGCGATCAGAAGCTGTAGCTGGAGTCTGCAGGGCATGGGGAAACAGAAAAAGGAAAAACACCTTGAGGATTTATATTTAATAATACTGGACAGAAGGTGAATCCATCACATCAGTCTAGTAGCAGCTCACAGTTGTATTTTAGCCTTCCGAATATTTGTTTTCTAATAGCAAATGAGACGATAGACGATGGATCATCAAACCTTTTCTATATGCATTTTATTTTCCTAAGGAAAACAGTTTGAGAAAGATTTTTCTTTTCTCATTAGTAATTTTTTAAAAATTATAAAATGACTTTGATTAGAATATTAGAGAGTAGCTGGTGGGAGTGTAAATTCATATCACCTTTCTGGAAAGCAATGTGGCAATATGTAATAACTAGCCATCAAAATAGGCATATCCTTGACCCAGAAACGCCATTGCTAGGAATTTATGTGATGGGAGCAGTAGCATAAATATTTATGTAAGAGAACATTCCCCATAGAATAATTATAATAACCCCCCCCCTTGGGAATAATCTAAACACTCCAAAATAGGGGCTGGGTTAACTATAATACAATGGGAATGCCAACCCGCCATTAAAACTTTATTTTATTTATTTAATTTTTATTTTGTTTTATTTTTGAGACAGGGTCTTACTCTGTTGCCTGGGCTAGAGTGCAGTGGCATCTTCAGGCTCACCGCAACTTTAGCTTCCCAAGTAGCTGGGCCTACAGGTGTGCACTACCACACCCAGCTAATTTTTCTATTTTTTGTGGAGACGAGGTCTTGCCATGCTGGTCAGGCTGGTCTCGAACTCCTGGCCTCAAATAATCCTCCTGCCTTGGCCTCCCAAAGTGCTAGGATTATAAGCATGAGCCATCATGCTGTCTAAAACCTTCTTTGGAGAAGTATTTTGTAGCATTGGAATATATAGCAGCGCTCAAGATTCATTGAGGTCATGGGCAGGCTGTAAAGTGCACTGTACCAGGGCTCTTAAACCTGGAGACAGACAGCAGGAAGGGCCAGCCTTGCAAGGTAAAAAAGTCAAGAAAGTTTTTAGCTGCCTGAACAAAAGTCTGCCTTAGTCAATGAGACCGAAGCTATGGAATCTGCCTGCCATCATTCACCGGAGGCACCTGAATGAGTGAGCAGATTTCTCATCATTTGTGTACTGGGCTCTGGTTACATAAGCCACTATCTATTTGTGTAAATGGTTGTTTTACCCTGTCCTGAATTGGAAGGAGTCTGTTTGATTAGAACAGTTTATATAACTGAAATCTGAGACTGAAGGAAGGATTTGGCAGGGACTGTTGATTGCAGTGGAGGGTGGGTTGGAAAGGAAACTTTTCCAGAGCGAGAGACCCTTATTTGGAGGCATTGAGGTAGAACAAATTGTCCCCAGCACCCACCTAACCACATCAATACACAGTGGGAGTTAGCCCATCAATAGAAATTGGGTTCTATTCCTTCTTCCGGGGAGAGCACAGATCTGTTTCTCTCCAAGGATAAAGCAAGGTTAATGTACATTTACATGGAAGCCAGTCAGAATGCCACATTTAAGAGTAATTCGGTGACCTGGGCCCTGTCAACATTCCAACCCCCTTCTGTTTTTTAAAGCTCAAAAACATTTTCATAAAGGCTTTTTGGGGTGGGGTTTTATTTTTGCAAGAGTGGGTGTGTTTGTTGTCTTTTTATTCCTTTTTAAAACTATTTTTTTCCGTTTTTCCTTCCTGAATTTTAATGTGGCTGAAAGGAGGAGTCTGCCAGGATTTTAACATTCAAAGAAAAAAAGGTACAAGATCTTCTTCTCTCCAAAGCCAGCCTAGGGTACATTTTCCAGGCCTTTCTCCCACACCCACTCAGCTTTAAAACTCGGAGTCTGTGTGGGTGCCAGCCAAAGCCTCATGCTTCAAGCGCATACTCTTCCTGTTTTGTCTTTCACCTCATCTGGACCCTGGGGTAGATTCAATTCTCATCTTTAAGACTCTGTTATTGCAGTTTTTGGTCTCAATGTCACTTAATCAGGAAAATGCTAATTCCTCATCAGGGAGAATAAAGTCATAACTGTCTTCTTAGCTTTGTATTAAATCCTCTAGCATCCCCTGAACAAGTAGCCCAACTCCCTCACCTCTATTTTTCCATCTGTAAATCACATGCATCTTAATCAATATATACTAATCAAATGTATTTCAGTCTGCTTTAAGAAAGAAGTGTATATTCACAAATGCACACCTTAGAGAAAGTGCTTGCAAACTCTGACCACCTCCCATGCATACAGTGGTTTCTAGTGGGATTCCTTCTCATTTCCAGTTACTTCCCAGTCCCTGTTGCCACCAAGAGGCCCCTTCTAATTCAGACCCTGCTTCCATTAAAAATTGGTTTGTCCAAATTTTATATAGAGTAACTACAATCTTGTTAAAATAGTTACAAAAGTGTGAATGATTTGACTAATATGATTAATCCTGGGGAGGAGAGTTACTTATTTCTTCTACTCCAGGATGTTCTCTATCGTAAGATCCACCATCAATTTAATTTAATAATAGCTTTTCCTTTTCTAGAGGAAGGGAAAACTACTACATCGAGTGTATGCATTAATAGGGGGATAGATTCCAAGTTCTGGGGCAGGAAAATACACATGAGCATTGGTATGTTTGCAAAGGGGACATTAGTTTACTGTGATTACATTAGAGTGCAGGCTCTGGAGCAGATTGCCTGGATGAAATCCCTCCAACACTGGATGGCTAGCTGTGTGACCTTGGCAAGTAACAACCTCTCTGTGCCTCCATTTCTTCAACCATAAAAACCAACCATTACCCCCATGGGGGTAATAGTATCTACCTCACAGAGTTATTGCAAAGAGTTAAAGGATTTAGTACATGAAGTGCTTAGAACAGTCCTTGGTAACAAATCAACAAGTATTAGTATAATTGATAATCCAGATGAATCTTTATTTTTCTTATTCCAAACTAATCTGTTGAAATGTGGAGATCCTCTCTTCCCCCAAAATACACATATGTATAGACATACAAAATTTACCTATGACAGTCTCACAACAGTCACATAACAATTCTGACACTAGGTGTTTGGGAGGGGGGCGGTTTCTGCACACACCAAGCAAACAATCATCCAGTAGCAGACACCATCTGGATGTCCTCTAGTTCAACTCAGTTCTGTTACTATCTACCTGAAGATGGTGTCAGATCCCACAGGTCAAGGGCTCAGTCCCTAAGACTGCCAACTCCATCCGCTCCTCTTCGGATAGCATTCACAAGCCCAAGGGTGTTTTATTTGTGCTTCTGACTCATCTGCTGTCAATCAGAGTTCCCACAACTGCTCCTAGGGTTCGGTTAATTTGCTAGGGTGGCTCATAGAACACAGGGAAACACTTATGTTTACCAGTTTATTTTAAAGGATATTTAAAATTATACAAATAAATAACCAGATAAAGAAATATATGGAGTGAGGTCTAGAAGGGCCCCTAATGCAGGAGCTTCCATCTCCTTGGAGGTAGGGCACGGATCTCCAGTATGTGGATGTGTTCTTGTTCCCCTTCCTGGATGCCCACCCCTCACCCCTTGGTCAAATCTAGTCCCTTTGTGTTTTTCTGAAAGCATTATGATATAGGCGTAATTGATTAAATCCTTGGCTATTTGTAATCAACCTCAAGCTCCTCTCTCCTCCCTAGAGGTTAGGGGGTGGGGCTGAACATCACAACCCTCCAATCCTGCCTTGGTATTCCTATGAGCAGCCCCCATCCTAAAGCTACCTAGGTCCTGCCAGCCATCAGTTAATTCATTAGCATAGAAAAATACATCACTTTGGAGAGTCCAAGAATTTTAGGAATTATTTGCCAGGAAACAGACAAAGACCAAATATATATTTCATACTATCACAGTCCTCCTCCAGTCTTCGATTATGGATCCCTTATACCAATAGGATATACAACTCAAAAGATGCATTACTAGAATCCCATTCGATCCTTAATAATTGGTCCAGTCCATTATATTGTATGAATATGTCTCCAGGGTGAGGCCACTCAGATTTGCAGGCTTCCACTCAATCTTGTCAGGTTCTGAAAGCAGAAGCAGTTTCAGCAAATACAGCTTCACCCTTTTGGGTTTCTGGTGTAATTGAGCTAAGAGACAATGTCATACTTTGCTCTCAGCCTCTCTTGAGGTATTAATGCAATATTGGATTTCTCTTATTACATAACCCATTTGTTCTTTCTTTATTTACCCTCAGCTACTGTTCCTCTTTCTCTCCATTTACAACCAAACTTTTCTACTTTTGGAAGGAAGACTGTGCTTGTCTAGACTATGGGCACGATACTAATCCAGCAAGCGCCTCCCCCTCAGTCCACTCCCATTCAGATAGTGTAAGGTTACACAGGTGCAGAACTAGGGGGCTATTTTTATCACCAGGCAAGATAGCTGCATTCACTCTTAACCCCAATTTTGCCAGATGGGGTAAAGGCACAACGCACCCCCATCACACCCTTAGGAATTCTGACATGACCTTTAAAAACACAGTTACAGTTTCTTGCTTAGGAATCATCTCTGCTTCCGGCACTGTGATTGCCCCCCTGGTCCTGTGACCACTGCATCAGATAGAGGAAATATTGAGGTGATTTGGGGAAGAAAAAAAGTATAGTCATTACGCCAACATACTGCTCCCTTGTCAAGAATTGCACAGTCCTACCAGCACCCTCCCTCACCCCTCTTCCCCAGATCCACCAGAGAAACAGGAAAATCTATTGGGGACTCTGCTTTAACCCTACTAGTGTTGAGTGTGAGCACACACTCGTGAAGGCGTGTAAGCCAGGCCGTCGTGCTTTTATCTCCGCCTGTCTTAGACGACCAGTGTTTCAATTGTCCCTTCTACTTTTCTATCAAGGCATTATTTTCAGGAGGATATTTCTCTGCCTGTCACTGGACATTATGGGCTATACAGTGTGTTCCTTGGCCTACAGAAATGAAGGCCATCCATTCAAATCCGTGCAATATCATCTGTTCTGGTTTCTTTATAGCACTCTGAGCGTTTACATCTTCCACCTGGCCAGCAAAGCCCAGTTCAGAGTCAGTGTCTATTCCTGTCAAGACCCGTGTGTAGCTCCGCACAGCCACCAGCATCAGTCCCACTTGCCAGCATGTTCAGGGCCCTCCCACCAGTGAAACTGCCATGTAGCCATCAGCAGTTTCTGTCTCTTTTGCTGACAAACAGGATAGTTTTCATTGGCATTTTGTGCCTCAGATATGCAACAGGACCATGTCTAGATTTAGCCCATCTGTGCACTGCTGCAGGACCTCCAGATCCACTCATTTCATGGACCCAGATGGCCACCTCAGGGGAGCACACAGGAATATCTATCTGCTTGTCAATCCCAGGCACCTTCAGAATCTGGAAGGGGATTCTTCTGATGGACACTGACATGTCATAGTTTAATGCACCCCTCAAGTTTCCATAGTAATTTTCACAGGGCTTTATCCCATACAAGCATCCTGTTAATGGGCCAGATTTCGATTGTCTTCCTCTATGGTCAGGGTTACTGCCAGTGAGTCAGTAAAAATCTCAAACACAGGGGCTTCTACCACTGATCAATTCTTCCACACTGCTAGGAAAACAGCATGCAATTCAGCCCACCAAGCTAATTTGTTTTCACTTCTTCAGAGTGGCATCCTTCCTAATAGTATGCTGACTGTTCACCTTGGAACTGCCACCCACAAACTGAGCAACTCATCAGTTATTTGAGAGCAATTTATTAGGGCTGTCCAAGTATTGATAGAATCCAACAGCTCCTCACACAGTTCCAGAGTCAGTTCTAGGGAAAAGAGGCTCCCTGCTTGTGTCTTCTTGCATTCCCCAGTTAGCATGATCCTGTACAAACCATTTCCATTTCATTATGGAACCCTTCTGGGCACTGCTGTCCCCATTAGAGTGTTTCTCTGATGCCCAAGACATCATGGATAGTTCAGGTTTCAAGATATTTTATGTCCTTCAGTCATAAGGGTAGCTTCAATTAATGTCCCACCGCAAGGTAGTAAATGCCTCTCAGTTGGAAATTCTCTAGTCCAAAGTCTCAGTAGTTGTCACTGAGAGGTGATCACTTTTGAACCAGAAGCCCCAGTGTAAGTTCCATATGGGGCTCTCAGACAAAGAATTGGTTCCTACCAGCACTCCAGTCTCTATTCCGTGTTGTGTAGGCTCAGGTAATCTTGTTGGTCCCATTTAGCACATCCAATTAGTAGTGATTGAAAGGTGGATTTATATGCCTTCTGTTTTATCATACTAGGTACAGAAAACATTTCCCATTCAGATACAATGTCCATCTCCAAAGGACAATCTGATAAAAAGAGACACAACCATTTCACATGAAGTGTATTTAAATATACCAACTCTCTTATAAACTTTTATCTTTGATAAAGGGAAAAATTTAGACAAGTTAGATTTAACAAAGTTCAACTGAGCAAAGCATGATTTGCGAATCAGGCAACATAGGTTCACAGTGACTCCTGGGCTGCCACATGGTCAGATAAGATTTATGTACAGAAAAAGGAAACTGACCTACAGAAGATGGCACTGAGGTACAGAAGGAGCTAGCTTGGTGACAGGTTGGCATTTCCTTTAATTCAACACTGCTGGAACGCTTGGCTGCCTGTGATTGGTGGAAACTTAGCTGCTATGATTGGTTGAGACTCAGCTACTTGTTACAAAGGTAGGTTACAGTCTATTTACACATCCAGTTTATGGTTTACTATCTATGGAGAAACCGTTAGACCTAACTTAAAATATGTAAGGAGGCAGCTTTAGACTAAACTTAATTTAACATCTTAATTCCATCAGCCCTGACTTTTATAACTATAGCTTCCATTAGGACTTTGTCAACAGGTTTTAGAATCACAGTGCATTGGGCTTCTGTGTCAAGGAGCCCTGGAAACATCTCCATTCCCTGGTCATTTTACCTACTCTGGTGCAAAAGGCCAATCTGAGTCCCCAGCAAGGGGTTGAGCCAAGGGGCCCTTGCCCTTTTGTCAAATTTTATCTTGATTAATCTGCTTGACTATTGCTTCAGCAAATTTCAGATCATATTTGTAATCTTTAATCTTTGCCTTCTGATTTTTTAGATTTTTCCGAACTAGGGTAAGTACAGCTAACTTGTTTGGAGCCCTTTAATGTTTCAGGAATAGCTGGGGCTCCCTTCAGCTTATCCAGCCTTTGATAGGGTTGTGTTAAGACCTTTGTTTTAACCCAATCAATTTCCATTTTATGCATACCATTTCTTAATAACCACCTAAAGATTTCCACCCTGCTGGGATGAGTCCTATGACTTTCTCCTTTCTTTTTCCTCTTAGTTTCATCTTTACCAATACTTTCTAAACTTACCTTATTTCTTAATAACCATTTTAAAAGTTCCACCTCCCTAGGAGAAGTCCTTTGACTCTCCCCTCTACCATGTCCCATTCTCTTGTTAATTAACCTAATATTTTTATTAGCATCTGTAAGACCCATGGGGGAAAGCTGAGACAGCAATTTGGATAAGGCTTTCTGAACTGCCTTTTGGTTTTGCAGCAGTAAGGTTATATGGGGGTCCACATTAAAGAGGACCCTTTATAACAGCATTGACCATAACCTGAGTAACAGGCACATTCAGCATGTGAATATCCCAGCATATCAGCTGCTTTATCTGGAGTGTTCCACTTGGCATTTATAGGTAGAGTTGGGCAGTCTCAGGGTAAACAGACTTTCCAGTGGCTTTTATCCAGTCCACCAGGCTGGCTGTTCCCTTGGGAATAACCTCCTGTGAGTCTGAATCACAGATAGCCATCCATGATTGTTTCACAGCCGGCTGTGGATCTTGCATCAACCCAAACGTGCTCTTCTACTCTGCAGCTTAAAACCAAGACACTGCCCCTAAATTAGCTGCTCTCACAACCCATTTCAGTAAACGTTCTTCAGGAGGCTGATGACACTGATCTGCAAAATGAAAGAGTGCTTCACACTATACCCTGTGGTTTCAACAGCGTCTTTGTCTTGCCCTTCCCCCACATTGACTATCTCCTTGGTAACCATGGATCTTAGAGGTACTTTCTACAGTCCTGGCATAATTTTTTTCTTGGAAGGTGGCTCTGAGGCTAATGGTTGAAGTTCAGAATCATGAAACCTGAGTTGGGTATGGTATCACGGTTTGACCCAGTACTTTCTTTTAATTTTGTTTTAGTTATTACAGATAACAGTAACCACAGGATTATATATTTTGCTTTTATGTTATTAGTTTGCATTTCCTTATGCATCCAGTATACCAATTCCCCAGGAATTGAGTTCATCTCTAAATTCTTTTGGTAACTGTTACCTTTAGTAACTGGGTGTAGCACAGCTGCTGCTCCATACCATGAGTGACCATGTGACCACTCAGGAATCAGAGGTTTCTCATTCCCTGCCCTTTTACCCCTTTTCTTCCCAAAGCACATGTTTCTGTGAGCCAGGGTTGGGCTAGTAAGTCCCACTTCTGAAACGAAATCAGAGGATATAGAGGAAAAACAAACTCAGTTTTTTTTTTTTTTACTATAGTCTTGCAACACAGAACACTTCTGTGACTAAATGTGTGGGTTTTTTACCCTGCCCCCTACCAGCTCTAATTCAATTTAATTCTGACACCATCTACCTGGAAGTAGTGTCAGATCTCACAGGTTGAGAGCTCAGTTTCACAAGACTTCAGACTTCTACTTCAGATGCCAGTTGCAAGTCTGGACCTCTGAAACCTCTAACTGATCAGCTATAGATCAGGGTTCCTATGACCTCCTCCTCCAGTTTAATTAATATGTTAGAGTGGCTTACAGAACTCAGGAAATAATATAGTTACATTTACTGGCTTATTATAAAGGATATTACAAAGGATACAGATGAAGAGTTGTATAGGGTGAGGTTATGTAGGAAGTAGCACAGAACTTCCATGCCCTCTCTGGACACTCTATCCTCCAGGAACCTCCACTTGTTCAGCTATCTGGAAGTCCCCTAAACCCAGTCCTTTGGGATTTTTATCACAGCTTCATCACTTAGGCACAATTGATTAAATCATTAGCCATTGGTAACCAACTTAACTTTCAGCCCTTCTCCCCTCCCCAGAGGTTGTGGACTGAAAATTTCAACTCTCTAACCATGCCTTTGACTTTCCCATGACCAGCCCCCATCTTGATGCTACCCTGGGGACTTCCAGCCATCAGTCAACTCATTAGCATACAAAAGACATCACTTTGGAGATTCTAAGGATTTTATTAATTATATATCAGGAATTGGGGATGAAACCAAATATATAGTTCACAATATCACAATGAGTTTTTGAGCCTCTTCAAAGTCCACTCATATTCCTGATCTATTTGGAGGAACATAGAGGGAGCCACTTTGGACAGCGTGGTATAGTGATTCAGAGCCTGGGCTTTGGACCTAGCTGTGTGGCCATGAGCAAGTTCCATGACATCTCTAAGCTGCATCTCCTCAACTGTAAAATGGGAATAATAACAGTACCTATTCTGTGGACTTGGCCCCTTGATAGAAATGGGTTCTATGAGATAAACTGTGTCAGACACTTGGTGCAAGAAAATCATACCATTATTTGGGAACGAGGATTATCTAGTTGGGTTCCCAGTCCATTTCCAGACACTTCCCCCTGTCTATAAACTAGGAATTGGCAACCTGGCACCACAATTCTAAAAAAAAAAAAAAAAGTACCCTATAATATGAATTAGGGGAAAGAGTAACAACATCAGCAACAAAAATCAAGCAAATATTGAAGTGACATATTTTCAAATATTTAAGAAATTTTTATTTTACCAAATAGGTTTAAATAAATGCTATTAGAGTGACAATGAGGTATGGTAGGAAGAGCCTCACATTTTCTCTGGGGAGCTGTATTTCAATCCACATCTCCCATGCCTGACCAGCCTTAGAGATGGTGAATGGTGATATTTCTGCTCAAAGTTCTCCCCCATTGACATCAGTATTGAACTCCAGGAGCCTGATACCTTTTAAGAAAACTTTTCCAAATGACCAAAGGATCTGGCTTTCAACAGCTTATATTGATATATACACCACATATGTTTGTTCTTTAAAAAGACCATAAGGATATACACCAAAATGTTAATAAATAGTTGTAATCCTTGGGAAATAAGGTTAGAGATTATTTTAATTTTCTTCTTTGTATTTTTCTGCACTTTCTGTAATTTGTTTTATAATCATGCATACTCTAAATAATTAATTCAACAATTAGGTATTAGTCTATATGCCAGGCATTCTGCTAGACATTGAGAATACAGCGTCCATTACCTCCTGATGTTTACAGTGTAAAAGGGAATAAGACATTGAGTAAGTAAGTACACAAATAATTAATTGCTTCCAAGAAAGATAGGCCCTACAGAGACATCTAGGTGACTAGGAAGTCAACAGGGATTTGATGTAGGCTAGGGTCTGGGAGGCTTCCCTGAAGAAATAATTTTAAAGCTAAAATCTGAAGGGAAAGAGGAAGAGAAAAGAAAGAGGAAAATATTCCCGGTGGAAAGAATAACATGTTCAAAGCCCCTGAGGCATGGTGACTTCAAGAAATTGAGAGTAGCCCAGAGTGGTTATGGCTGGGGAAAGGAGGACGTTCAGATAAGGCAAGGGACAGAGCGAGTGCTGCCTTATAGATCTTATTCATGTTTTTTGCGTTTTATTTTAAGAGAATTGGAAAACCAGGGTTTTAAGCAGGATATGTAACATAAAGCTATGTCCATTACAGAAAATTCTTTTTAAAAAGAAAATAAAAAAATATTTCAAATCATTTGTTATCCATAAGGAGTTCTTAGATTTGGATTCCCAAGGCCAATTCAATAGATTCATCCTATATTTTAAAATATTACATTAAAAAAGTATTTTATAAAGAGCCTTTTTCTTAAAATTTTAGCTTCCTCTATCCAGTACCTGGGATATTGAAACCACCACATCTCTGTAGCCTGGCTCTCCTGTCATCAGTTTGGGGCTGTGGAGCATGATGGAAAAGACAGGAGCAGATGGTAGAAGGCTGGGCAGCAACAGACCCTTTCCTCCCCTGTCCCCCAGGGAGCTGAGGCATGATACCACCACATGAACATTTTGTCATGAAACTTTATGTGCCATGGAAATGCAAAACAATGTGATTCCCACACCAGCCGAGGCCAAAACACAGCTGGACAGATGACAGCATCTAGAACCTGACAAATTGGGCGGATTTTTTTCAGCTCAGGAGTGCAAAGCTGGGTCACTGTCATGGCGATTAACTATAGTTCAAACTTAGGTGATGATCTCGGGGACCCCTATCATGAGCTGGTGTATGAGTAATACTCATGCCAACATGAAGTTTACATTTGTTACAATGTTTCTGAGTATGCTTTAAATTTTTATTTTTAAATCCACTGTGCTCTATCCTCTTAAGAAATCGCTGTATCAGAAGTAATTAACCACTTGGCTGCTGAATAACAGCTGAGATATTTCCAGCAAGTGTGTCTCCCCAGTGTTCCTAAATCAACTAACTGTGCATGTCCTGACCTCCAGGTTGTTTGAATGGCAGAGGTAACTGCCCAAACACACTGCGCTCCTGGAGTAACTCCGAGGTTTAGTGGGCTCTGGAACCGCAGTAACAGGCATCTGGTAGTCAACCTTTTCCTGTAATGAGGAGTTATTAAATATTCGCATCAGGAATTGGGATTTTTGTCTGCCCTCCACTGGTCTTCCAACCTGTTACCTATTATGCCTCACACAGTGTATACCCTTGAATACAACAAGAAGAAACTTGTAAGCATTCTATAAAACCTGCTACTGACATCAGGGTGGGTCTTTGAGGCTTATGGTTATCCTAATAAAACCAAGGAATGTGTAATAGACTGTAGCCAGCAGACCACCAACTACTTTATTGTTTAAACACAAAAGAAAAACTTTGGTAAACCTACTGTACCTGAGACACAGCATGTGGCTGTTTCTTAACCCTTGAAGACTCTGTTAAGTGCCCAACTTATTAATAAGATGACATCTGCATGTTTCTTGATTCCCTCCATGTGATCAGTCTACAAGGTTACATGCTTAGACAAGAAATACCTATTGATGGAGTGGTTATGAATTACAGATTGGAGCTTGCAAATCAATTTGAATTTTTTTTAACATAAATTCAAACCAGATCTGTAAGGCCAGGTTTTCCCAAGACAGCATAAGCATGAGGCAAAGCAGAAGCTTGAGCAGATGGGCAATCAGGTAGCCGTAAGATAGGCGAGAGGGTCTTCTGTGACCCCAGAATCCTCTTTCTTGATCTCTTCCTTTCTCCATAGCTACCCTCATGCTCAGGGACTCAGTAGCCTACTCTTACTATGATGTAAATGCAGGAAAGGATCCTTATCAGCAGGGGAATGGCAGGAAACTCTCAAAAGAGTTAACTGAGGAGAATTAAATGAAACTACTTAGTGAAATGTGGGCAAGTAAAGGGAACCAGTGAGAGACAGGAGGGCATTCCAAGGACTATCACCAGCAGGGAGCTGTTCCCACCGCCACACCAAAGGGGCGGGGGTGAATGAGCCCTTGTGAGAATCCAGCTGAGGCTTCGGCTAAGGAATCCGGTGGTGCCTCCTGTGACAGGGCATAGCCATGGAAAGACAGAGAATCCATCTGGAAGGGCAAACTAAAACTAACCAGCACAGGATCTGACATTAGATTATTCAATCTATTACCTTGTTCAGGTTCATTAGCATCCAAAATCTAGTAAGTATGAGAGAAAAGTTAGGGATCCTCTGAGTATTTTATTTCTAATCCTTGCACTAAAGAGTTTTCAAGTATCAGTGAGCAGAGCTGGGAGTGGGGCAAAGAAGACCTTTCTCTGTTTCCAAAATCATATCCAGAAGTTGGCGGTGTCTGGCCTTGTGGATGCACAGTGATGTGAGGGAAAACTTCCAGGGGAGACCTGATGTGAGACCTTCTGAAGGAGGGTCTTCTTCCCTCCCAAAGTTCTTCTATTTCTTGGGAAAATGTTGAGTGCACTTGCAACATATTTGCATGTAAAAGAGAATTTTCTCATTTTCTCATGAATCCGTGCCCCTCCTGAACTTTTGGCAAAGCCTTCTCAATAATTTCCCTGCCTCTGGTCTTTCTTCCTCCGAGTCAGGATCTTTCACATAACCGTCTGATTATTCTATCTAAAAAAATAAATCCCTACTTAAAAACCTGCCATATCTCCCTGATATCTACAGCATAGGGTCCAAACCCCCTGAACATTCCCCACGTACTTCCATAGCCTCATTTGTCTTTCCAATTCTCCCCTTGCCTGTTAGGTACCAGCTATGTCAGCACTTTAGCTCATGTCATTTGAGGCCCGTTAGATTTCTTTTCTCAGTTTTCTGTCCCCATCATTGACCTGCCCAACTCACAGTGGCTATTTTGAGAAGCAGCTCAGGAATAACACCTGCAGGTGGTGGTAACCCCCTGCAGGCAGGGATTATGAGCAACCCCCAGCCCTGATCCCTCCTCCAACATGGAACTCCCCACGTCACGTCGAAACACCTTATCCCCACCTTCGCTGGGAACACTGTAAGGGCAGGAATTATGTCCCATTTATTAAATAATGCTCCCCAGTACAGTATCTGGTAAGAGTTGGCATTCACAAATATGTGAAGAACTAAACTAAATGATGACTTGCCAAAAAAGGATGTTTTCCCCCAAATCAAAGTTCCCTAGGGCATTAGACTTTAACTCTGTAGGAACACAACTTACATAGGTAATTATTGTTACTGGCTCTCTCTATATGTTCTGTGTGCACCTCAGCCCGTTAAGAATTGGTTTAAATGAAAAGCCAAAAAAATTTGAAAGCTGATGAATTAAAGGATGTTCGGTGGAATGACTGGAAGAAATTAAACAGGAAAATTAAACCATGGAGTATCTGACTAATGGAGGCTTTAGACTATCCCCCAGTAGAGGAGGCAAAGTCACACAGTTACCTGGAGACAGTAGCAGAGATCATTGTCAGTGCATTGATAGGCTGGCCTCATGTCCCTACAGGCCTTATTTTTTTTATAATTCTAAAATGGCCTTCCTATATAGGCCACTTCATCAACTTAGTAGAGACACATCAGCATTGTTGGTATGTTTCACAGTTGTGCAGCTACAAGACTTCCTTGTATAGTCTGGGAGTCTGTTCCTAAGAAATGGGAATGCTAAATGGAATGAGACAAAATACCTCAGTTCCCATGAGCTGTATCCTCTGATGATGTTGTCACCTAAGATCAATATCCTGTAGATGTCTTTGTCTTCCTGATACTCTCTAGCCTCCTGTCATGGTTGGTTGGACCATATCTAGAGAACGACTTCATCCATTCACCTGGAGCTTACCCCCCTGAAGTTACCGGAAAACTTGCATTTTTACATTCAGCATGTTACCTCAACCATCAAAATAATCTGGAGTTGGTTTATTCTTCGGAAAACCATTTGCTGCAAATCAAAAAATCTGTAGTCAGAAAAAGGATGTTAATAACAGAGAGACCAGAGTAGCATAAACAAAGCTAAGATATTGGCTGCCGCCACTCAACCTGTAGCAGGAGCAGGGAGGGCTGGTGCGTGTGAGCTAACAGCCCTTGGACTTCACATTGGCTCACGAACGCCATGACCATCGCGCCATCTGGGGAGGGCTGACAAGGAAAGCCCATTTGGTCAAAAGGGGCAAGGACATACTTCAGAAATTTCAACTCCTTTTTTTTGTTTGTTTGTTTTTTGGTTGGGCGGGGGGCATTGTTTGTTTTGGTTTGGTTTTTTGAGACAAGGTCTCACTCTGTCACCCAGACTGGAGTACAGTGGTGCGATTATAGCTCGCTGCAGCCTCCAACTCCTGCTCTCATGTGATCCTCCTGCCTCAATCTCCCAAATAGATGATATTACAAGTGGTGCATTGTAACTGGCCTTTTTTTTTTCTTTAAATAGAAACAGGGTCACCCTATATTGCCCATTCTTGTCTTAACCTCCTGGGCTCAAATGATCCTCCCAACTCAGCTTCCCAAAGTGCTGGGATTACAGATGTGAGCCACCAGCCTGGCCTCCAACTCCTATTGACAAGTATCAAATGCTAGAAATCAAAATTTAGCATCAAATTATTCAATAAAGTCCCACCACCACCACCACCACCACTGCAACACAATATTTTCTTTTTTCCCCCCTCAGAATATGAAGTTAAAACTCATATAATTCAATGATTCAATTTATATGGGCAACAAGCGATTGGAAACCCTGGCATAATGAGTAGCACTTTTTATTGTATATGGTGTGGTCTAATTCTGGATAAACCATTCATAAAACCACCTGTCCATACCTATGTCTCCAGCTGAAGAGGCTTCAACAGTGACTACAGCTTCCTCCACACAGTTGCTTCTCCTCTGACAATTAATGGCTCAGACACAGTGCCCTTCTCCAGAAATGAATGCTAGAGCCAGGGAGCAGGGGAGCAGTCAGTCTACCCGAGCGCATGCTCCAAACATGAGGAGGTATCTGTTCTGTAATTCTGAAATAACAGCAGTTAGGAAGACCATGATAAGCAGGTGTAGAGATTACCATTTGATCCAGCAATGACAATACTTGGTATCTACCCAAATGAGGTGAAAACTTCAGTCCACACAAACATCTGCACGTGGATGTTTATAGCAGCTTTATTCATAACTGCCAGAACTTGGAAGCAACCAACATGTCCTTCAGTAGGTGAGTAGATAAATAACCTGTGGTACATCCAGACAGTGGTATATTATTTAGAGTTAAAAAGAAATGAGCTATTAAGCTATGAAAAGTCAAGGAGGAAACTTAAATGCATATTACTACATGAAAGAAGCTGATCGGAAAAGGCTGCATGCTATATGATTCTGGCTATATGACATTCTGTAAAAGGCAAAACAGTGGAGACAGTGAAAAGATCAGTGGTTGCCAGGGGTTGGGGGAAGGCAGGGACAGACAGATGGAGCACACTGGAGTTTTAGGGCAGTGAAACTACTCTGTGTGATACTACTCTGTGTGATACTACAGTGGTAGATACATGTCATTATACATTTGTCCAAACCTATAGAGTGTACAACACCAAGAGTGAACCCTAATGTAAACTATGGACTTTGGGTGATAATGATGTGTAAATGTAGGTTCATCGATTGTGACAAATACACTTGTTCTGGTGGGCCATGTTGATAGTGGGGGAGGTTGTATGTGTGTGGGGCAGGGAATAGAGGGGGATTCTCTGTACTTTGCTTAATTTGCTGTGAACGTAAAACTGATCTAAAAAAGTCTATTTTAAAAAGTCTCACATATTAAAAAAAATAGGAAGCAGAGCCAAAAATGAGTCTTTTAAATATTTAAGTATCAGTGTTCAGCCACTACAAGGCTTAGAACAGTCATAAGGGGATGCCTTAATTTTAATGTCTTTGTTGCTGCAGCCTCATCCTTAACAGACCACCTTCCCCAGCCTCAACACCCCATGCCTAACAACCTCGGTATCGTATCAGAACCTGGCCGTGGGGCATTTTGTTTCCCAGCTGGTCTGTCCTCTGGCCTCAAAAGGCCCTGCTATCTGGGGAGGGAGGAAGATCATGACTTTCCCCAGCACCCCTTTCACACGCACCCACAGACTCGGGATCTGGTCCCATCAGCCCATGTGAACTTACTTTGAGTTTCTGATGGAGGAAGCTGCTGAGCCTAAAGGCTAACTTCTCGCTGAGCCTAGACAATCACTAAGACACACCATGGTTGGACAACCACTGCTCTACCAAGGTCAGAGCACTCGCCACGGCCTGGCTCAACACTGTGATGAAACATGTCCCTGGGAACAGCCTGGAAAATGGAAACACATGCAGCCTGACTTCCCCTTTCCCTGTTTGCCCAGATTGATAATGACACAGAGAAAAGACACACAGTGCACACGCAGGTTTACCAGCAAGAGTAACTCGAACTGAGCTATAATAATAATTTTGCAATAGGAACCGACCAATTTATTTAGTACATTGGGAAGTTTGAAGGACAGAGTTGAAGCTTACTGTTCATACACAGAGTCATTATTAAAGAATCCATTTCCCAAATATTGCAATCCCAGCTCCAAAGCCACAGATTTTCTTCTCAATCTCTCAGTCCTGAATGTCTTTGTCTAGGAGCCCCGGGACAGAACAGAGACAAGCTAGGGAGGCTTTTAAGAGTATGGTGGGCAAGAGAGACCTCTGCTGGATGAACGCGGGCAAACTAGCACTGCTCTGCATTAACAGAAGCAGAGAAGAAACATTTTTTAAAGTGGTGCTTCTGGAGGAGGAGAAAATTTCTTTTCTGTTTTTGCTTTTAAATGACCTTTATAACCTTATGAGATTGAAAAACAAACCCATTAGACTTATTTTTTTTAGGTTTATAGAAACAAACGTTGTTGAGTGTTTGCCATTTCCATAGCATGCTGATACTTAAGTGATTTTTAAAGAGCTCTATATATTCTGTGCACAAATTCTAAAAGCAGCTTAACTACCTAATAGCTGAACTGTTTCTTTTCTATCTAATTGCCTGCCAGCACTCCAGATTATTTGTGCGCAGGCAGGAATGAATGAAGTGTAATTCCGATACACCTGAAATTGTGTGTTGGACATCAAGACTGAGTTTTCAGAACTCCCCCGGAAAGAGGATATGTTTGAGATAGGTCAATGGGGGTCAAAAACATTAAGGAAGAACTTGACACACCTTGCCAAACTTTTCCCCGTATCCACAGTGAAATTTGGTTATTTTCAGAATTCTTAGGTCCGAAATTGGAGGGGGTGGGATGTGAGTGCTTTTGAAAATGAGTAAGTTCCCTTATACACAGCATATATCCTGATGCATTAAAATATGTTCTGCTTTGCAATGTCCCCTTCACACACTGTTTCACGGGCATGGTAAAGGCAGAGTTTGTTGGTTCAACTCACTGCCTCTCATATAATGCCTAATTACACTGGTTTCTAATCTGACTCCACTATTTCCTAATTAAGCAGCTTTGGGTAAGTTGTCTAAACTATCTAAGCCTCAGTTTTCTCTTCTGTAAAGTGGGATTGGTTATAGTGCCACTATAGGGTTACTGGGAGAGTTCAATGAGATAATGTATGATCAGTGCTTAGCATGGTGATAGCTTCCCTATAGTAAATACACAAGGAACACAAGTTTAATTATTAAAAGTGAGGTAAACATGTACACAAATGAGTTTCTTCTCCCATTCCTCCCTCTTTCCCTCCCTCCTCCCTTCCTTCCTTCCGTCTTTCAACAAACATTTATAGAGTTTCTACTATAAAGCTCCATGCTAGACACCGAAGAATATAAGAAGCGAAAATGATGTGTTTTTACCCTCAGAGAGCTTTCAGTCTCAATGTTTTATCATTTGAATATAGGTCAGTGATTCTAAAACCTGTTTGCTAACAGAATAATCCCAATTGACTTTGGCTGAAAATGCCCCAAATTCTCAGGAAAATAAGTAATACAGCTTTACCTGAAAAATGAGTTTATGCCTTTCAAATCTTAGAGGTGAAGACAGAAAAAAACATGATAAAATCATGCTAAAAGACTGGCAATTACATATATATGTCAGTTTTTGAGAGGGAAGTCATTGATGGTAGGCAGTTGGCAGGCAGGACTTTAATTTGGAGTAAGAATAAAAGCAAGTTAATTTTAAGGTTCCTCTGGCTATAGGAGGACATGGTCAGAAAGGGACATGGTCAGAAATCTTCAAGGACTTTCATACCTCTTTTCAATGGGGAGTCTGGTGCTCTTGGCATAGACTGGCACCCACAACCTAGCATCAGTGGAACATCGTTTCCTGCTTCATTCCTCCTTCACCAGTTCTGTACTGTCGCCTGCCATGTACCGGGACAGATGCTGATACAGACCCACAGATAACCAAGACAACTTCTCCTGTCTGTGAGAAGTGCACATCATCAGCAGGAGAGGAGAAGGATTCTGAGTTCTTCAGGCTCTCAGGTCTGCACTGTGGCATCTTCCCCAGTTCCACACGCTCTGTCAGGTGGGCCCTTCGAGATTACAGCAACCTTTCTCAATGCACTGACCAGGATTAGGGCTAGAGTTGTGGACTCACAACAAAGAAAACTCAATTCTTCTCCAGCCAATTTAGCCAACTGGTTTAGTCAAACCAGTTTCTCCACATAGTCCTTTAACCTCTTGGCAGGGTTACGGTTCTATCTTTCTCTTCAGTAGGCAGATTGTGGACCTCACTTAAACCTAGGAGCAAAGAGGTCAATTAACAGGGTCATGTTGTTATTTATTGGCCACGTTTAGCCATATCTCTGCAGGGATTACTGGGTGAACGTGACACTTGTGAGACTCCCGGGAGAGGTCTTGGGATTGGGAATACATTCTTTTAAAGTGTGCCTTCCACTTCAATCTATTCTTTGGGCCAAATCCTAATAATCACACCTGTCCTCCTTGTGAGAGTTCAATTGTAGATGAGGCAAATTTTTATCTTTTCTGCCCAAAGAAGAGATTATTACCTTAAAAAAAAAAGATAGTCTTTTAAGAGGCAAGTTCAAATACAGATGAAAATAATAATACTGCTTAGCATTTCTACCGTACCTTTCATCTATAGAGCTCAAAGTACTTGGCAAACATTAATTAATTCTCAAAATAGCCTTATGAAGTGAATAAGGGTATTATCTTTATAATAATACATAAATACTGGCTGGTTTATGAAAGCAGCCACTTAAAAGGGACAATTCTATAGGATCAGTTTCAAAAACAGCCTTCTCACCTGGTCTAGACTTAATACTTTTGGATAACACATTGGGAAGTGCCAAATTTACTAATAATATGATATCCTAGAGTGAACATACATACCCTTTCAAAATGATTTCTTTAGTGGTTTTAGGCAGTCTTATCTATTTGAAGGAACTTTTTAATGTTAAAAAAAAATACTAATTGTGGCTTAGTCAATCTAAATGATGTCAGTCTCTATGCATGAAAGAATTCCAAACTGTCCTAGTACATAAAGTTTAATGCTGAGAACCTGGGATCCTATTTCAAATGCATGTGGATTTGAAGGAGTTGTGATAATTTCAGGGTTTTGTAATGTTTTCTGTCATCATTTTAAATTTTGGACAGATCACAAATCATAGTTCTATGACTTGTCACAAGGGGTACCAGCCAGAATTTCTATATCTTATCACCAGAGATGAAAGACCTTGAGAGTGGGTAAAAGCCAACGAGGAGTGGATTAAATTGTCTCCTAAATGAATCATACAAAAAGGCGGTCTATTTTTATTTTGTGTCCTTTGCTCCCTTTGTCTCCTGTCGTGACCTCCCTTAGCAAATAGAATAATATTCCATTTCGCAGTTGCTAACCCAAGTCTCCCAGAGTTGAGTTCAGAGCACGGCTCCCTCAGTGAAGCACAGTGCACATGGGCCACTTTCTATCCCATCATAACTTCAGTTCCATCTGTGCTTATTCTTCCTGAGGGCAGTGCTCCTTTATGCAGAGCTTGATGGCTTTTTGACACTGGAAAGTTAATTCTTTGAGTTAGGTAGAGATTATACTTTTTTGACATCCTTAAGTTCACTCCACATCAAGCAATACCTGGCATCCAGGAAGCCCTCAGTAAACATTAATTCAGGATTTACTTTGTTCTGTTGAAATGTAAAAATTTCCCCAGACTCTGGCTGAAACCATTGTTTATAGTCTTGGTTGGGTAAAGCCTCTATGCTCAAATTTTATATATGTTGCTCTGAATTTTCTACCTATTGATCCTTGTGAGTTGATCCACTCAACCATGTAAGAACTTGTGTATACCACTTAATGGTGCAATATTGATCCACTCAGGCTATCTGCTTGCCATTGTCAATGGCTTCACTTAGCAGCCTCGAGAGAGAAAACCTGGTTTTGGTCTCATAACTTTGGTTGAGCTGATGGTCTCCAATCTCCAAAGTGGGATAAACCAGATTCCTTCACTGTGTTTATCTTGGCCCGCCATGTCTCTTTATGGAGAAAATGGTCCAAATAAAGTGTTTCCTCTGTGTATTTTGACAGGAAACACTACTAATATGCTTTCCTTTTGTTGTGTGCCTTGCTCTTTTCTCCCAGTGTTGTTTAAATATTTTCAGTACAATGACATATTTATTAATCCACTACTCTCTGCATGGGGCATGAAATGATTGGTTCTTCTGTAAAGCCCTCTCAGAAAAGGTGGTTTCTCCAGTGAGAGTTAATAATATTACCACTATTCATGTAAAAAACGCTGAGACAATCTCTTAAAAATGGAACACATTTATCTAAAACAGCTGGTAAAGAAAGCACACAGGCCCAGCCAGAGGCAGCGAGGTCAGAGGTCAGGGTTAACACCGATCTCGGTGGAACTTTGAAGCTGACATTTTACAGATTATATGTGTCTCAGCACACAGTGGGCATGGCATATAAATTGGACTTTGAGGCCCCTATTTGTTCTCTGCATTTTTATGAGCCCACAGAGCTCTTTTTTGAAGCAGCATACATAGAAAATAAAAACTCATTTTAATGTTGGAGAGCTATTTACAATAAATCACATTTACATCCTGGCTTTTCCTATGTATAAGATCTCTCTCTCTCTCTCTCTCTCTCTCTCTCTCTCTCTCTCTCTCTCATGCACACACACATATTCCTGGAGCCTATTTTCTAACCTGGGTTGCTTATTTTTTACCTTTATGATATTGTAAACCCATTTTCCTCTTTCTCCTTGCCTTGACTTAGGAATCAGAACATAGATTCAGCTGTACTGAGTACTGCAAGGACACTGTTTGTAAGTTACATGAGGTGTTCAGCTAGAACGAGCTATACTTTACCCCCAGGAAAATCCCCTGATACCATGAAATGCTTGCTATAGCGTGGCACTTCAGCACTAGAAGAAAGCATCTGATTTCAAAGAGATTGAGTTCCACTCTGGAACTAATTATATCATTCGTTTTATGGATTTTTTTAAGTTGCTAGGTGTTTTAACTGGAGAAGGCTGGCGACCAAGAGAGAAACATACTGGCAGAGACTCTGCCATGGGCACTTTAGCCACCTAATTAATTTTCAATAAAAGCTCGCAATAGTTAATTTGCTCTAGACTCAATGTAAATCAAACTGAGACAAATAGGTTAAAATTAGAAATGTGTGATGGAAACCATGTTTATGGTCAAAATTACCTTTCACCCTGGAAATAACACAGATTGACAGGGAAAGAAAATGAGACCACACAGGCTTTTGTTCAAATAGACTCTTAAGTGAATTAAAGATTTTATTAAGGGGAAACTTGGACAAAAAAAAATTATTTGGGATCTATGAAATAATGTTATTTTAATAAAAAGTATAGTTTTTAAAAATGTTACCTTAAAAATCACAGAATGAAAACATCGCTCCCATTATACAAAAGTGCCTGGTACCCTTTTTCATTTTTTTCCCAGGCTCAACATAGTGTAGGGTAAAATAGTAAAAATACTGTAAAGTTATTAAGTTCCCAGGTCTAAATTGGCAGACATACCCACCCAGCACCACATTCCTTCAGCTCTTACGTTTCAAAACACTACTTTCCAACATCAAAAAACCATTTTTACTTTTATGAGAACACAGACGTAGATTTCTTATGATTGTATAATGATACTTCAATCCTCCAATTAAAATACCCAGACAATATAGATATCTTTGGCCCAGTCCATTGGACAAATATTATTATTAAGCTTCCCTCTCCAGGACTTTATATTTGCAAAATATTTTGTGGGCTTTAATCATTTTAAATTGCCTTAACTTTGCCCATTTTTCTCCATGGCTCTCTGTTATTGTTCGGGCAACCATTTCATTTTAACCTGCAAACTACTCATGTGCTGCAAGGTGAAATAAGCTAATTTTTTAACATGTTGGAATGTTAGTCTCAGAGATTGTTAGCTCTTTCCTTGTCCTTTGCTGAACATGACAATTTAAAGCAGCGCTGGATTCTATTTTTATTTCACTTTTGCCAAGTTCATGAAGTAAATTCCCGCTTTCCCACTCAATCTGGTTTTTCTTCCTGCCCCAAAGGAATGATGTTGTCACTGTAATGTCTTCTAATGCACTATAAATGCCGTGATGAATTGGAGGCAGGCTGGTTTCTTCTGAGTGGGAGTCCATTATCCTGTCAAGAGTGTTCCTTTCCTGTAACTTAATTTTTATTGTAACAAATGACTAAGTACCAAAAAATGAAACAATGTGATGGGCCCATCTAAGTGGCCTTCCTCTGATGGTAAGTGGAGCAGAGTGACAATTGTTTGCAGCTGCCTTCCAGCAGGCTCTCTGATGGTGACATTCACTACCCAAATTGAAGTTATCAAAAGCATTTTCTGGGTGTTTATGGAAGATCTTCATTCACATTGACTGACTAATGATACCAATATAAATAAAGTGGTTTGCAAAAGAAGTAACGTTAAGAATAAGAGTGGAAAAGACAGATTCTCAAATTTAGCTGCACATAAGAATCACCTGAAGATCCTGTTAAACTGAAATGCAGGGCCCCAGCCCCCATCAGAGGAGATACTGATTTCATCTGCTGAGGGGGGACCTAGGTAAGCATTTTAAAGAAGCATCTCTGCTAATTCTATTAGAGGAGTCATATACCAGTGGCCCCCAACCTTTTTGGCACCAGGGACCGGTTTCATGGAAGACAGTTTTTCCACAGGGGTCGGGGGAGGCAGAGCTCAGGCAGTGACACCGGCGACAGAGAGTGTTTATAACTATAGATGAAACTTCGCTCACTCTCCCGCCGCTCACCTCTGCTGTGTAGCCCAGTTCCTAAGTTTCATGGAAGACAATTTTTCCACAGGCGGGAGGAGGAGCTCTGCAGCCAGGTTTGTAACAGGCCACAGACCAGCACCTGTCCGAGGCCCCAGGGGTTGGGGACCACAGATACAGATTATACTGTGAGAAACACCTGCCTAGAGCTTCTGGTCAATCTTTTCAATAAATGTTCACTGCACACTTGACTTTGATTTTATAACAAGGCATTTTTTTTCCTGCTTAGATTTCTAACTAAGGTAGTTGTTCTCTCAAATCATAGTTCCAATTTGAATATGATTGTTTCACAGTCTCTTTCCCCTTCATTTGTTTCATAGGTTAATAATCACCAATATGTCTGGAGGATTAAAATCATCCCTCTGTTACAGATGATATGAGAATATTAATCTGGAATCCAGAAATCCCCAGAAATCAATAAATTTGTTAAGTGACTCTAGCCTTTTTCTGGATTGAGCCTTATTCCCAAATGGGTCTATGACCCAAAAAAGTGGACAAACTTGGCCTCATTAATATGAAACTTCCATAGCAAATACATGATTGGAATGTCTAGTATAACTGATTACATGTCTAAATAGGACAACTGATATTAAGCTTCTAGCTTTATAGGTGATTAACATTTTATAATAAAAATAAAGCTAATTTCAACCCTTCTGAAATATTAGAATGTTGTCTGATATTTGGAATTTAATATGCAGTGTCCCAGAGGCACTGAAACTTCTTTCTTAAGGAACATTTAGAAATAAAGGACAGAACACCTAGGTTCTACCTCTAGGTCTTTAAATGGAGTTTATTTTGGAACAGGGTGAAACAAATAAATTCCAGAAGATCATGGAATCTCAACATCAATTCATCCATCCATTAAACATTTATTGAGAGCCCATCAAGAAAAATAAAAACTATCATATGTTTATTGGAGTCTGAGGCTAGCAGATTTGTGAAATAGCCCAGGTTCATCTAAACATATGCACACCTGTGAATTCTCATAGTGGCATTCTCCATCCATTAAACCTCTAGTTGGAATAATTTCAGTAAAAAATCACAGCTTATCAATCTGTGTAATCTGTAAGAACAAATGGGTGACTTTAAAAGAAAATTTGAGTATCACTTAGTTAAAAAGGCTGGATGAGAGTGAGAGATTGTTGGGGAAAGAAGCAAAATAGTAGGTTTTTGAGTAAAAGCACAAATCCTTTAATTCACTGATTTCCATGGAAATAATGCTAACTTTTTTGAGTAATCACAAAATATGATATGGAAGACATATCAAAGAAATACCAAATATTCCAACTATACTTAAACAACTTCTGGTAGTAAGGCAAGATGTCCTTTAAAGCTGTGGTCCCAATCCCTGGGTCATGGATTGGCACTGGTTACTGTTGTCTATTAGGAAACCAGCCACACAGCAGGAGGTGAGTGGCGGGTAAGCAAGTGAAGCTTCATCTGTATTTACAGCTGCTCCCCCTCCCCGCCCCCCCCATCCAAGGGAAAACTGTCTTCCACAAAACCAGTCCCTGGTGCCAGAAAGGTTGGGGACCACACCACCGCTGCGTTAAAGGATCACCAAGCATTTCATTTTAATCACATACCATGAGGTGTTAAAGGGGTTAATGAGGTCTCAACTCATTGTCAACTAATTATCTTTAAGTTGTTGTCAGCACATTCTAACTGTTATGCCCTTGTCAGCTCCAGCACTGGGGGTGTACAATCCTAGAGTAATTGGTTAAAAAAAAATACCAAACAAACCAACTGACTTATGGATGACTCACCTGGCTGCTGTTTAGTTTGTTAAACTAAACCATTACTGTCACCAACACACATGTGCGCAAGCATACAAACACACACACTTACGTGCAAAAAGCTTTTAGGAACTTTCATCTTTTTAAAAGGGCAGGGGAAAAAATCAATAAAGTGGTAGCCTGGCCAGGAGTAGGGATGGTTGAAGCAGCATGGGTGGCTGGGCTGTATGAGAAACAGATGTAAGCTCTCTGGGAATTGGGCAGGCATTTCTCTTTACAGCTAAATCAACCAGCCAATGGAAGGCAATTAATGTCCCTACCATCGGTCACCCACCCATTCCCCTGAAAGATTATTCGGTCTGGCTATTGAGGCCAAGAGCAGAAAGGGGCATCCACCCAGCTGGAGAACATATGATTTAGGCTCATACTTCACCCAAGTTGTATTCTTAAAAATGATTCATTTTGTGGTCTGAATCAGCAGGGAAGTGCTTTCTTGCTATTCTGATTTTATACATTCTAGCATCAGACAAGTCTAAATTCATCTGTTGCCATTTACATCCGTATCTTTTTTTTTAAATTTATTTTTATTGGCCTAGAAATCCTCTTGGAGTTGGTAAAAGACATGAACCTGACACAAATGGATCCTTGTTGGTGTGGTTTCTTAAATGGAATTACATAATAGTACAGAGTTACGGATTTGGACTGATTTAGCCACTTTGGAAAACTGGCAGTTTTCATAAAGATAAGAAGATATTTACCCTGCAACTCAGCAATTGCACTCCTAGGTGTTACCCAAGAGAAATCAAAAGATATGTCCACAAAAATAATCATTCAAGAATATTCATGGCAGCATTATTCATAATAGCTCCAAACTGGAAGCCACCCAAATGTCCATCCATAGGAGAAAGAAAGGGTAATTAAATTTGTGTATTCGTGCAACAGAACACCAATCAGCAATAAAAAGGAATGAGCTACTGATATACAACAATATGGAGAATCTCAAAAACATTATGTTGACCAAAAGAAGCTGGATATAAAAGAGTACAAGCAATATGATTCATTTACACGAAGTCCACGAACAGGAAAAACTAATCTGTAGTGATAGACGTCAGAAGTCAGAAAGAGTTGCATCGGCAGGGGGATAGTTGACTGGAAAGGGGCACAAAGGGACATTTTGGGGTGATGGAAATAGTCTATATCTTGTTTTGAATCATGGTTATGTTTGTGAATACAATTGACAAAATGTATCAAGCTAAACACCTAAGATTTGTATATGGCATTGTGTGCAAAAAGTATCTCAAAGTTTTGAAAAATTAAAGTTAAGGATTTGGGAAATACAGATGATGCAACAGGATAAAAAAAGATGAGGAAATCAGGAAATAGGTAAAATGGGGGGAAATTGACGATGCTAGGGGAAGTTAAACTAATTAAGGATGAGAATATATGTGGATATGTGTAGAAATACCTTGACATCTACCTAAAATTTTCTTGAGTGCTTATTAAGGGCCAAACACTGTGCTAATCACTTCAATATATATTATTTCATTTAATCTTCTCTTTTTCTTTGACCCTCCAGTACACAGAATTGGATTATTCATATTCCCTGGTTCATGACGCATTCTCATCATTGATCTATACATGGCTAGTTTTACTTAACTAGTTATTTTTATTCATAATATGTATTCACAAGCCCACTGCCCAAACCTTGACTATAATTTGTTATCTTGCTATTTGATCTACTCTCCCTCCCCTTCTCCCACTTCCCCCAACTCAAAATAATCACCACCCTGAACTCTGTGTTTATGATTCCTTTTCTTTGTTTTGCACATAATTTTATTGATGCTATAAGAAAGCATAAGCAAATAGATTTCAATGGTATTTAGCTCTAACTTTATGAAAAAATATGCTGTACATAATCTTTTGGGATTTACTTTTTTCCTTTAATATTATATAGCTAAGATTCCTCTAAATGGATGTGTATTTCTATGTCATTTAGTCTTTACTACAACCCTGTGAAATAGTTATTATCTACATTTATTGAAGATAAAGTTGAGGGTCAGAGAAGTTAATTAATATGCCCAAGGACACACAACTAGGAAGGGGCAGAGGCAAGATTCAAAGCTGAAGCTCTTAACTAATGTGCTTCACTGCCTTATCAATTCTGTATTGCCTGTTATCTATAGCCATATCTCTGTCTATACCTATACCTACCCATATCCATTGCTGCAAATATAAATGTCAACAGGGAACCCAGGTTATGAAATATGAAAGAATCAGCCAAATTCATCTCATAATTTATGGGTCATTATACTCTGATAGAGAAATATGAACATATGCTTATAACTTCAAAGGGTTTAGTCCTCTAAAATTCAGAGTATACAAGCAGGTAATATCTTAGGAAAAGCATCTGAAGGCAGAGTAATGTGTGTGTGAGCATGTGTGCACATATGGGTGTGTATGTGTATGCACGTGTACTTTCTGGAGAGTGTCTTAGACCAACATCCTTATTCTATTTAATCTCATATGCTAAAAGGACAAATGCACAAACATTGTTTAACCAAGTCCTTGCTCTGCACCTTATAACTGTATACCAGAGGCCATGGAAACTGGATCACTCTCTCAGGATGCCATTACAGCCAAGCAGAATCTCATTAAAAATCAATTCCTTGGGTCCATAAAGCCAGTTTATTTTATCTTCCTGGAGTGCCTGCTGCTAGCAGTTACACAGTTCCATTGTGTGGCAGTCTTGTCTGTTAAGAACATTGCACAAAACAGCTATTTAAAGATTTTCCATTTTTATGTTAAACTTTATAATTTTACAGTAGTTTAAATTTACGGGGTTTGTTTCTCAAGTTTAGGGTATCTTGTTACATGTGTTAGAAGTAGCATTGCCAGTCCTACGGTACCATTAATTAAATATTTGCCTTTATAAACTAGATGTTGTCCAATGTGAATGTGCAGATTTAATTAGGTAGCAGGGGTCCCAGAGCTAAGAAAGCCTGATTTGACCAATTTTAGTGATTTCTCATTCATTGCTGCTTTCTGATTGTCGAGTTGTGCCTAGGGCTTTCACTGGTAGTAACACAAAAATCAGGTAGGGAATTTGCTCTTTGTAGTGACTTTAATTCAAGTATCTCTAAATATCCTAGAAATCAATAATGGCCAAATTTTATAAATGAGGAGTTGAAAGCACATACAGATTTAGTGACCTGTGCAGGTCACACCCTGAATGAGCAACAGAGCCAAAAGAAATTGGAGAGGATACTCTGGCCAAATCTGGAATCTTTTAACTCTCTTGACCCCCTTCAGTGAGTCTAGGGACTGGCTGATTTCAAAGATTAGTGACCTTTTTGGACTAGTGCCTGGCAGTGAAACATAGAGGCTTGAATACCTTAGATTTTGGCTAGTGTGGTCCATGATGCAGGCTCAGTTTGGATTTGAGAAGAGTCTGTGTTGTTTGCAAGGAAAGTAAGAAGGGATGGAGAAGGATGTGTTGGGCTGGAATTGAAGTAGGAAGAGGCTTAAGATCACTACAGACACCCAGTGCTCCTTCCCAACCACATGTCGGGAGGTAGCATAAGCATATCATTACAATTTTTAAAAAAGGTTAGAAGTTGACATTGGAAGGGACCAAATCCAAAACAAACCTCAGAATAACCTTTAAAAGATTCTCAGTGCAAAAAAACAGGGTTATCATCTGTTTTGAACTCTTGCAATTTTGATAATTGCATTTCTCTTCAAGAAACCATTCTTAGAGCACCATTCTCCAACATGTCTTATGTAGAATGCTCTGTCTGCAAGATGGTAATTGGTGTTAGAACAACAACAACAAAAAGGCACTGTTGGCATAGTTCTACACACTTGCTTTCCTTCATGGAGATTCCTAAGCACGTTGTCATGTTAAGGGCTCTGAAAAGTCCTACAGGAAAGAAACCTTATTTTAACTTGTTTGACCATGAACCCTCACCATGCTGCAGCAAAACAACTACATACAGCATTTCTTGAAAATGGAAATAATCTACAGAAGACGTTTTAGGAAAATGAGTAATCCTTCAATATTTAAAAAAAAAAAAAAGTCCTATGCCCAGTCCACTGTAAAAACTGGCATCTAAATCCTATGTCACAGAATTCTACCTCTGGAAACAAATCCAATGGTTTAGTCCAACCTTCTGGTTTAGAGAGAAGGCACAGAACATTAAATAACTTTTCTAGGTTACATGCTCAGGCAGAAAATGAACCATCAACCAGGTGCCCCACCTCCCAAGCCAGTGCTTATCTCTGTCACCACTCTGCCACCAAGAGCACCTTTAATATGTCCCTACCCTAAATCCTCTGTAAATTTTAGAATCATTTTAGCATGGGCTTGAAAACATACAACTGAAATGTTGCTACATTAGTGTCCTGTGTTAAGTTTGCCTAGGGTGAGACAGGGCTAAAAGAACAGGATCTCGAGAGAGCTCCAAAGAGGAGCCCAAGAATTTGAAAAAGGGATGCTCCAGGAGAGGGAGAGTTTTAAAGGCTATTAAACCTTTCAGAAAAATTATAGGTCCAGAAAGCATGCAGTGACAAATAGACCCTGAAGCTGTGTAAAGCAAGCAGGTGAGAAAGTTTCTGAAAGCAAGGAACTTCTGAGGGTGCAGGAAAGGTAGAGTACATTGCAGGGGGATATACAGGGAGAGTCGCTCATGAGTCTCTTGAGTCACTGGCTTGACTCAGCACTGAAATGTGGACCTCGGGTGAAGACAGATGGAAACTTGTTTTACGAAGGTCCAGAAGAGGAATTGTCTCATAAGAGCATATAAATAGAAATGGCTTTATATGCCTGGGTCGTCTATAAACCTGCTATTCCCCTTATTTGTGTACATTTTAGGCTAATAGAGGAACTAAAACTCATGTAAGAATCTGTGTATGTTAAAAAAAAATTCTGATTCCCTGGGCTTCATTGAGGGAGGAAAATGAAGAGGTAAGGATGGGTGGTGGGGAAAAGAAACACAGTTTTTGAAGGAAAAACAAAAACCTGATTCCTTGGGCAGGGTGGTAGAGGGTGGAGTTGAAGGGAGGCTTCGACCACGCCAATTCTAAATAGACTGGGAGGCTTTCACTTGGAACTCTCCTTTGGCAATGTTTTAGCACAGTATGGTTTCCATTCTTGGCGGAGAAAAGAACCTGGACGGGAACAGAACTGGCTCAGACTTTGCTCTGACAGCGCACTCACAATAATGGAAGACATCTTTCCCCTATAACTTTGAAAACCATGAAAGCAGATATTGGCTCTGAGTATGTCTGATAGTCTAACTTTATTTCCTGTCAACAGAAATAACTCTGATTTATATCTGGTCATCAGCTTCACACACTCACACACAACTCATATTGAGAGAGCACGGAGAGGTGGAAGCCGCAGAGCCGTGATGTATGCCTACCCAGCAAAGCTGACCGGCCCAAAGGAGACCTCAGGGACTGAGAAAGACTCTCCAATATTCTCACTCTTCTGACACTCTAATCCCCTGTGCATCCTTTCAGTGAGGTATATTACGTGGGCTTCAGATGAGCTACACAGCAGCTTTGATCTCTGAGCCCTTCACCTACCTTTCTTGTGATCCCGAAGGTTGGTTGGCCTGTGTCCAATAATTATAGTGAGACGCTGAATGATCCATGCTGGCATCTGGCACACTGTTTTCTTCTTTTAATATTCGGGTACATCAGAGGAGTATGAGAATTTCTAAAATTCCATTTTCTTCTCAAAATTGATCGATGGTGCAGGCAGTGGAAATTGAGTGAAAGTGCCTTTTCAGTTAATTCCATCTTATGTCATCTGGTTTTGAATTCAGAAGCATTTTTTTCCCACTACTCTGTTATTATACTGTATAATTCATTGAATGTAAGATGTCATTAATCATAAGATGCACCATTGCTTTATGTACTGCTAAGAAAAAAATTGCTTCCAATTAAAATATAACCTAATAATTTTCACATTTCATTTTTTGTACTTTATTTTTATTAAAAAGGTTCTTTTATATTTATTTAGGTAGGTTTTTGTTATGGATCATGCTTATGCATATATGAAAAAGAAAATATATATAAAAGGAACTGGCTATGGTTTTCCTAAACTTCTGTCTTCTTTACAGACAGAATCTTCAATGTTGATGTGATTGTACACAATGCAGTGTTTTGCCCCCGATGGCAATGACACAGCACAGTGACAACTACATGATGACCAGTGCCTGGCTGACAGCGAGTCTAAGTGCCAGCAATTGTAAGCTGCCATAGATTATGAGAAGCCAAGAATTTGAGATAAGTCCTGATTTTAGAGATGTTAAAATGCAAAAAAAAAAAAAAGTGCAGTTTAGAATGAAAGAAATACAGTTTGTTTTGGCATTGAAGCATTTGCTTTTACTAAATTTACTAAATTTTAAAATATTTTACCAAAAATTTCTATTTGTATTTCTGAGGTTCAATATCAATCTCAGAAAAGTACGCCAAGTTTAAAATCATTCACACCTAAAGCTTTTTACTTAGATTGAATGACTGTTTCAATGTAAGCGATTCATAGGATTATAACTGAGCACACTTAATTTTGCTTCTTGAAAGACTCTAGAGGCTCTCTTCCTGAAAGAAATGGCTACTAACTTGCATCTCTGTCCATCAAGCAGTGACGCAATTTCATGTAGTTCCTGGGAAAGGATCTTGCCAATATTTATTAGTCTTTCATTTAAAAAAAACCTCACAGTTTCAAATATAAAAAAACATATTCATGTCTATTTGGCAAAGCTTTTGGTAAAAAGAAGAATAGTAGCAGTCCTTTCCATTTTTGTGCCTACAATGGCATGTACGTTTCCAACCTTAGAACCAAGATTTTTTCTTTATGACATAGCTCTAAAAGTAACACATTTTGTGAAAAAGAATTTTTAAAGAAAAAAATGAAATTGTTAGTAAGCACTAGAATTATATTGAAGAAAATGTTCCATATTATTTAAATAAAAATTAAAGATAAACATGCCAGTTTTTTGGAATGGTAAATTGGCATGTATTAAAACACAGACTTATTATGAAATTCATAAGCATTTATATTTTATTTACTCTCAGGAACTTTAATTTTTAAAGCTAATATTTCACACATGTATTTCACATATACACTCACATAAAAGCAGATTTTTTTTTCTTTCCACTTGCCGTAGGACTAAAAGGAGTTAAATGCTGGTGATTCCGTCTCCATCCAGCGGAGGGCAGTGGTGCCCACTTTTAGAAACGGGACTCCCATTGCGGATTGGCCCGACATCAACCTGGGGAACCAGACACTAGCTGCGGTCAGGCCATGGTCACAGTCCTTGGCAGAGTCAGGGAGGGCATGACCAGGCGACTTCAGGGGGCTGGCTGGCAGAGATGAAGACTCCTCTTCCCAGTTCTATGGAATTTCCTCCCCCAGCCTCGAGGTGTACCAGCAGTGCAGGAAAAATGCCAGGCTCCGTGACATGCAAAGGAGCTGGGACGAGCCCCACTGCTTAGCTGCTGAGTTTACCTTTGATAGTAAACTTGAGGAAATGTGGCTAAAATGCGGCTCATTCATTACCTTCCGAAGAGATTTCCGTCTTGGAGTTAATTTCGGCTTAGATTGCATTTCCTCCTGCTTTCTGCTCTGATGAAAGACAATGACAATGAGGAGGAGATGTCCAGGCTTTGCTCCTGTGGGTATCCTCTAACACGAAGCCACCTCCCCACTAGCACTGGCCAGCGCTTTGCTTCCTTCCCACGGTGATTGCACTCGCCAGAATTCCAAGGGGACTGAGCGGCAGAGGTGCTTCTGTTCCTTTGAACTTTAAATCAACATGGAGCGCATTGGGCAGCGGTCCACCTAATGCCATTTTTATTATTCGATTTAAAGAAAATGTTAAATTAGAAATTTTCTAAGTTCCTTAATGAAGTAACGAATGCCGGAGAATGAATTATTCTAACCTTGTCTGTTACTTGGGGCTATAGACGCACTGGAAACAATGCAGAAAGAGTAGAATCTAAAGTTGTCATGAAAGTGTAGTTGTAGAACCCTGGCCACAGATTTTCATCAGTACAGAGTAAATTGCCCAGGCTGTTTTTGTTTTTTTCCAGTACTAAAGAGTGCATATAATATGTGCACAACTTAAGGAATAATAACAAAATAGACACCAGCGTATCCACCTCCCAGCTTAAAAAACAGAATCCTACCAGCACTTTGGTGCCCTGTTTGCTGCTCCCTGATTCCATTCTCCCCCTTCTCTCTCAGAGGTAACCATTCTCTCAAATTGTAATCTTTTCTGTGTTTTTCTTCATAGTATGAATCCCTCTTTATTCTGTTCCATTGGTCTAGTTGTCTATCCCTGCACTAACATTGCCATGTCCAAATGACTGAAGTTTTTTATTAAGTCTTCATTTCTAGTAGCTCAAGCCAAGTCTCATCCACTTCCTCACTTCCTCAACCCCTGTTCTTTGTCAGGGCTCTCTTGCCTATTCTTGTTCCTTCATAGGATTAGTTTTAGCATTCATAATTAATCATCATTTGCACAAAAAAAAAAATGAAAGAAAAATAGAGGATGAGAAGTTGAGTCCCTTAGCCAGCCCCCTCAGTCTGACGATCTGGTTTGAATCCTGGCTCCCTGTGCTGCCTTGGGCAAGATATCTAACCTCTCCGAGCTTCAGTTTCCTCATTTGTGAAATGCAGATAATATTATAATGGTACCTGCTACATAGGATTGTTGTGAGAATTACAATGTGATAATATAGGCAAGGCGCTTAGAGCATCACCTAGAAATTTCTTAACAATTGTCAGCTATTTATATTGTCTCTGTTGACTTTGAATAGCCAGGGAGCTTCTGAAGTCATTGTGCCCTCAGCTGGAACCCTGGCTGTCTCCCAGCAGCTGTGGAACCTCGGACCAGTTTCTTTCTCTCTCCAAATCTGTTTCCAAATTTGCAAAATGGGGATAACATAGGGCTGTTGTAAAGATTACATGAAAAAAAAACAAGGGAAATCGCTTAGTGTATTGTCTGGCATGTTGTAACTGCTCAACAATTTCATTTCAGTATTTTAGTTAGATTTTATGTTTAAAGTGATGTGTATCTTAATGCTAAAAACTGTCTCTACTGTTACTTCTGGGTATCTACGAAAACACTTGCCTGGGGAAGAATGCTGGTAGTAAAGAGAAGTTTGTAAAATCACCTCTTGTGATCTTGCAACTTTTCTTTGTTTTCAACTTTTTGAGTGCAGGGAGCTCAAGAGGAGAAACTGTTCCTTATTCGGGGCCAAACTCTCCTTCCTGGTTCTTTCCTCTGGTTCCACAGCCTGCTTTACTGGCTTACAGCAGACAATGCAAAGCCATTTCTTAACTTGTTTTCCAGAATCAGAGGAAAGTTTAACATAACAAAATTTTATAGCTCCTGCCCAGTAACATATATTACTTTAAAAAAATAAAAATATCTTTCCCTTATCAAGCATTATTCTTTTACATGTACAATTTTCCTGACGTATTGAAGTAATATTCCACGGTTTGCTATGACTTGGAGGTTTATGGCCCTTCTGTGGCAGATCAGACTAAACATAATTCATTCATAGCTACTTAGTGCTCAGGGAAATAAACCCCTGAACTTAAATAACTATGGTGTGACCTCTGTAAAATATTATTTATGGCTTTAAAACTACTATTATGTAGATATCAAGATGTGCCAAATGTTATAAACCAAACACCAGCCGGCAAATGGGACAACTACTATTCCATTTATTTTTTCCTTCCTTTCTGTATATTTCTCTACAAATGCTATTTTTGTTTAAATGGATTCTGGGGTAATTATCCGGCAAGGGAAAGCCATGTTCATTTACATTTTATTATAGAATATTACAGTATGTAAAAAATTCTCTTCTATAAACTTAGAAGCACCACAAAAATGTAAACATTCCATTAACATACTGCAGTTTAATAGGAAAGGCATTGATTACCTTTGAGCATAAAGTAACTATCCCCACTATCAATGGACTAATGTAACACATCTGCTATTCATTTCTGCAAATTAGTTTATGGAGGAAAACCTGATTGTACATTTAAGTTATCCAGATGGGAACTTTAAGCTGAGCATTTCCATGCTAAAAATATATGTACATTCCCAGCACTCATTACTTTACAAATTTCAGATGTTTAGAGTGCCATCTCTTCATCTGTTTCCTGAATTATTTCCTATGCATTCAACTGTATTGTAGAAAATAAAATGTTCAGTGGCAGTAAAGTGCTGGAATCATTGGTTTTCTAATTGTCATTTAACAAATGTTTGAGGACCTACCATGTGCTGGTCATGGTACTTGGTATTGGCAATAATAAAGATGAATGAGAAGAAAAAATTCTCAGCTCTCATAGAACAGTCTGAATAAGAAGATAGATCAACAAATAATCCATTTCTAGGCAGCACAGTAAATGCTCTGAGAGAGGAATGGAACCAGCACCAAGGGAGGACAGGGCATGGAGGAGGGCTTTGCAGACGGCTTCACAGAGGACAGAAACACAGCTGAGTCTGGGTGAAGAATGAGTGAGGAGATGCAGGTGGTCAGGTGGATGGCAAGACCAGCATGAGCAAAGACATGAGGGGACACTGGGTTCAGGCCTCTTCAAATCATTCAATATGGTTGGAATTTGGTGGGGCATTGGAGGGAAAGTAGATGAAGACTTAGGCTGAGATCAATCATGAAGGCTTGTATGTCCTGCTAAGAATTTAGACTTCCTCCTGCAGGCTGTGCATAGACATGAGTGATTTTTAGTTGAGGGGTAACTGGATAAGGTACGTGTTTTGGGTAGCTCATTGTGGCTATGATGTGGAACATAAACTGTTGCCCAGTTAGGAGGCTCCTCCAACTTCCAGATGAGAAATAACAAAGCCCTGGGCCACAGCAGTGATAAAGAGAGAATTGACTGAGAGAGCATTTGGGATGTAGAAGCAACAAGATCTGTTCACCAGTCAGATTATGGGAGGAAACAGAGGGAGAGAAGTCAAGGAGGCAGTTCAGGTTTTTGGCTGGGCTCATTGAGGGGACAGAGGAGTCATTTTCATCATCTGGGTCTATACTTGGAAGGACAGGTTTGGAGGAGGGTTTGGGATGAGGTTAGTACTGAACACACAGAAGTTATGGTACCTGTAGGACATTCAGATGTGTCCAAGAGGTGTTTGGAAATGTGAGTTTGGAGAGGTTAGGGTTGGAGACAGAGATCGTGCCACTCGTGTATGTGATGTTCAATGATGTTTTTAAAGATTCATGAAAGTGAATATGTGAGCTAATTTGCTCTTCTAAGTAAAACTTGAGAAATACCATAACTCAGTGATTTGCAAATTATGTTGAAATAACAGGTAAGTCTTAATCCTCCAAGACCCATAGGAAAAAATAAAAAGGGAAAGAGTAGAAAGTATTTCACATTCTATCACTTATTATAAACAGGAAGTGTTGCAGCTCCCATTTTGGATTCTTTAACAAAAATGGGAAGGAAATGTCTTTTACTTATTATCATAACAAAAATGAATCAAGTCTTTTTTTTTTTTGGAAAACACTCAAGTGGTCCATTTCAATGACTATCACCACCTCATCCAGAAGTTATGGGTTTTTTTTCTTTAAGAACACTACTTACTTTATAGAGTTCTGAACAAAACTGAGCAAAATGGAAAGGAATATATTTCTACCTCATTGGTCTTGATGACTTTCTAAAGAGCTCATGCATTTTGATGGATAAGATTAATGAGACCACATAGTGTTAAGCACCTTGGACTTTCAGAACAAAGAGCTTTTAGAAGAACAAAGTATCATTATTAATGACACATCATTTATAGTTTTCATCGGTAATGTAAGGTTTCAGCAACTTTAATAGGAACTTAGGAGCTCAATGTAGAGGGCAGGGCTATTAGCTCAAGTTCTTGACACTAATACCTTTTGCTTCTAAGAAAAAAGATAAATCACACTCAAATTGATCAAAAGACAAGCTGAGGGGTTCAGAAGGAGGTGAGCCACCATCCACTTACTGAATTTCTCAAAGGCTCTATCATCAATGAGCCCTGCTGGTGAGCCCTGCCCTCTGCATGGGCTTCCTTCCCTGGCTGCCAATTCCTTGCCTTCTGGAGACCCTGCTGGCCCAGAAAAAAAGCGTCATGCTTCATACCTCCTTTTTCTTTTACTCTCCCTCTCCTATCTTTCTACAGCCCCCAGTCTATGTTGGGTTTCATGACTGCAGGATTTTTCTCTGTCGTACGTGAACTTGCACAGCCAAGTACATTAAATAAAGGAATGCCAGCATGCTCCAGTGACTTAATTGCCCTGAGTACCAATAACAATGGCAATCCTAACGCAAGGTGGCAAAACAGTGGGGAAGTATTTTTTTCTGAATACATATTGTTAGTCTTATCAGGGAAATTATGGAGGATGCCTCTGTACACAGCACCAACACTGTTAGAAAATTTTGTAAATTCCTTACAAAGTGCTGCTCTTATGTAAGATTTTTTTGGGAACTTAGTTTGTTTCAGTCAGATTCACTAAGGCCTTCTTAGTGACTCTTTAAATACTGCTCTGTTTTTGTTGGAGGAGAATTAAGTTAAATTCTGCTGAGGAAAAAAATTAAAGTTAAAAATATCTTTAAAATTCACCATCTAAAATCAACCAGCCCTGTTTTAGGTAGAGAGAAAAAATCTGGGACACAAAGAAATGCCCAATAAAAATAAAGGAAAAGGGAATTTACTTTTATTATAGAAATGGATGACTTACATCCAAGGGCATGTAAGGAACTGGTTGATAACATTGCAGCTCTACCAACAACTATGTTTGAGAGAAGTAACTCAAGATAGATGAGATCTCCAATTACAGGAAGAGGGCAAGCAACAAAGTGAGGCAGAAAGTATTGTGATTATATGTTACAAAGTGATATTTGCTCTAAAGGGAATTCCAGACTATTATTCTGTCTCTGATTTTTAACAAGTACATAGTCAGCAAATTGTTTGTTTAGTGGATTTGATTTGATTGTGGAGATACCTGGAAAATCTTTCCTGTTGTATTATTCTGTTTTAGGAGCTCCCACCAACCACTTTCTCTTTTGTTTGTGCTTTTGTTTTACAAGGTAGGTCAAAGCTCATTTCTGGTCAAATTGTTGTTCACTCTCCTGTCTCCTTCCTAGAAGATACACCTCTAGGTAGGAAACAAAACATGGGAATTCCAGTCCAACTGGAAGCCTGAGACACCAGAAAAAATGCACAGGGATCATTGCAGAAAAATGTTTTACATTTTCATTTTTAAAGTTTCTGTGCTTTATAGCCCAAAATACCCAACAAATAATTGCAATTTACAATTCAAAGAAAATGCAGAGGTAAGACTGCTCTGACAACATTCTTTAATAACTTTTAATATTAAAAAATTAAAAAAATTGACCATTTATTAAATTCAGACAATAGTTGAGGACCATCTAGCTCGTATACATGTTGATGTTCATATAAGTCCAAATTCTGTTTTAGAAATTCAACAATGAATTAAGTTGATTTTAACTGAACTTTATTCTGAAAAATAATTTTCTTCTTGCAATATAAATCTGCTATTAACAAATGAGCAAGGTGGCTGGTACTGTTTGTGCCTTTAAGATCATAGTTCAAAAGAATTAAGCAAACCTGATAACAAAGATAAGATAAACATAACCTTTATTCTCTTTCAAGAACCCAGAGGAAAGAGCCTGGAACCATATTCATTAACTTAATCAGAATCGCTTAAATTTCGTGGTCTCATTTAAAATGTTATAGCAATAGACTGAGTATTCTAAGAACGATGGCAAAATACATGTTGCTCTCAAATACATAGTTAAAAAATATAATAACTCTCTTAGCCAATAAAGAGGAGGGCTGGGCTAGTGAGCTACTCAAACATTCACAATAAATAAAAATTACTCGATGTACATATAATGATCATGTTTTCATAGCCTAAAATCCCAATACAAAACCTGACAATAAAATTGTGTCACAGTCAGGAATTAGGAAAGTATTTTTTAGTATACATAAATGGTGGGAACCTTCTAAATCATAATTGTCCCAGAAGACCCAAGACAGACATCAACACACACATACTACCCATTGCTCAGTAATCTCAGACCTAGAGTAAAATAAAATCAATACAATTCAAAATTTCGTCTAATAAAAAAAATACTTCAAGATCTTGCACTGC